>CM074441.1:1551645-1846645 GCA_037101425.1 Elopichthys bambusa | reverse complement strand
ATTGCTGCTGTTATTGCTGCTGCTGTTGGTTATTGGCTGCTGTTATTGCTGCTGCTGCTGGTGGTTATTGCTGCTGCTGCTCGTTATTGCTGCTGCTGCTGGTTATTGCTGCTGGTGATTATTGCTTCTGCTACTGTTATTGTTGCTGCTGCTGTTGGTTATTGCTGCTGCTGTTATTGTTGCTGCTGCTGCTGTTGTTGCTACTGCTGTTGGTTATTGCTGCTGCTGTTGGTTATTGCTGCTGCTGCTGTTATTGTTGCTGCTGCTGCTGTTGGTTATTGTTGCTGCTGCTGCTGTTATTGTTGCTGCTGCTGCTGCTGGTGGTGGTTATTGCTGCTGCTGCTCGTTATTGCTGCTGCTGCTGGTTATTGCTGCTGGTGATTATTGCTTCTGCTACTGTTATTGTTGCTGCTGCTGTTGGTTATTGCTGCTGCTGTTATTGTTGCTGCTGCTGCTGGTGGTGGTTATTGCTGCTGCTGCTCGTTATTGCTGCTGCTGCTGGTTATTGCTGCTGGTGATTATTGCTTCTGCTACTGTTATTGTTGCTACTGCTGTTGGTTATTGCTGCTGCTGTAGGTTATTGCTGCTGCTGCTGCTGTTATTGTTGCTGCTGCTGCTGTTATTGCTGCTGCTGCTGTTATTGTTGCTGCTGCTGGTGGTTATTGCTGCTGCTGTTATTGTTGCTGCTGCTGCTGTTATTGTTGCTGCTGCTGGTGGTTATTGCTGCTGCTGTTGGTTATTGCTGCTGCTGCTGCTGTTATTGTTGCTGCTGTTATTGCTGCTGCTGCTGTTGCTGCTTATATTGCTGCTGCTGCTGCTGCTGTTATTGCTGCTGCTGTTAGTTATTGCTGCTGCTGTTATTGCTGCTGCTGTTAGTTATTGCTGCTGCTGTTATTGCTGCTGTGCTGCTGTTGGTTATTGGCTGCTGTTGCTGCTGTTATTGCTCCTGTTGGTTATTGCTTCTGCTACTGTTATTGCTGCTGCTGCTGTTGGTTATTGCTTCTGCTACTGTTATTGCTGCTGCTGCTGTTGGTTATTGCTTCTACTGTTATTGTTGCTGCTGCTGGTGGTGGTTATTGCTGCTGCTGCTGCTGCTGTTGGTTATTGCTTCTACTGTTATCGTTGCTGCTGCTGGTGGTGGTTATTGCTACTGCTGTTGGTTATTGCTGCTGCTGCTGTTGGTTATTACTTCTGCTACTGTTATTGTTGCTGCTGCTGGTGGTGGTTATTGCTGCTGCTGCTGTTGGTTATTGCTTCTGTTATTGCTGCTGCTGCTGTTGGTTATTGCTTCTACTGTTATTGTTGCTGCTGCTGGTGGTGGTTATTGCTGCTGCTGCTGCTGTTGGTTATTGCTTCTACTGTTATCGTTGCTGCTGCTGTTGGTTATTACTTCTGCTACTGTTATTGTTGCTGCTGCTGGTGGTGGTTATTGCTGCTGCTGCTGTTGGTTATTGCTTCTGCTACTGTTATTGTTGCTGCTGTTGGTTATTGCTGCTGCTGCTGGTGGTTATTGCTTCTGCTACAGTTATTGCTGCTGCTGCTGCTGTTGGTTATTGCTGCTATTGCTGCTGTAACGCCCGTTTCACACTGCAAGCTTGAGCGGCTCGTGAGCGTAACTACATCGTCGCTGCAGCTATTTACTGCTGCTCATGCGACGCTCCTGCTTGACGCACACGCGCTGCTCCTGCTGCCGGTATGAATGCATCCGTTGGTTAACATGCACACCGAAAAAAATATGCGCTGCTGACGTTGTGAAACCGGCGTTATTGCTGCTGCTGCTGCTGGTTATTGCTGCTGCTGTTATCGCTGCTGCTGCTGTTATCGCTGCTTCTGCTGCTGTTACTGCTGCTGTTGTTGTTATTGCTGCTGTTGTTATATATTGCTGCAGCTGTAGAGCAAGTACGGGACTTACGACACCCTGCTGTGAGCAAGACATGCTGCTGCTATACAATATAGCATACATTAATTACCCGTAGCAGATCTATACAGGTGGAGCCGGGGAAGGCGGGGGGTTTCTGAAAGTGTGCTGCCACTGCTACAGAAAATGCTAACCAAGTATCTGAAGGTTAAGCAGTGAGCTCATTGGCTACTGATACAGCAGGAACCAATTAGCTGTGCCCTATAGAGAATAATGTGATTGCAAGCAGATTGAGTTAAAGACTTATCAGCTTGCGGCATCTAGACTTTCATGACAGAACTTTGCATTTGCTGAAGCTACCATGCCATTTTATCTTGCTTCTACAAGTCTTTGAGCTCTTTTATCATTACTCATACCCGAGTCCTTCACCTCAGAAGTGTACCAGGTGAGCGACTGAGCAAGTTTACTACATTGGAAAAGCCGAACATATGGAGCTGGTTATGTGATGTAAATGTCCAAATGTATGTGTTTACATTGTATTGTGCAAGGAAACACATAAAATAAGTATTTATTAATGGATAATCTGTAACTTTAATCATAATTTGTGTGAAAAGGAATTGAAGTTGTTGGTGTTTTACTCTAGTTTTCATTGCAGCTGCATTGAATGTATAGGTATGCTTTTGGGGTTACAGGCATGTTTTTCCAATGAGCCTATGTTGGGATTTTCAATTATTGTCACATTTTTTTGTGCTTGTGACCATTTTAGTCACAGTTTTGAGCTTTGATATCTCTACCACATGACAACAATTTGGTGAAGATAAAATGCTTCCAGGCCAAAAGAAGCACAATCCAGAAGAAACATAACTAACTATCCCACATGGATCTACAGAAAGTGACTAGGAATAGTGGAGACAAATGTGTCTAATCAGCATCTAATCCATTCAGATCAATGCAGGGGGGGGGGGGGGGGGGGGGGGGAAAGGGGCGTTATTTATATAAATAGTTATATAAAGAGCTCTGGATCGCATTGGCGCGCTGGAAACATCTCCCTTGTTTTTTTAGCTCCCCCACAGCAGTCAAACTTTCACTATGCGTTTACAATCACTACTGTGAACGATTCGAATCATTCTCGTTGTCGTAATTCAGCTGTCAAAAGCAAAATTACAACCAGCGCTCTGGCCTCGTGCCTGATGCCAGACTGACCATGAAGTCACTGAAAAAGACCTAACCTCCACAATCCATTCGCTCAACTAAAAAGACGCTTTGACAGCATGAGCGGAGGTTTAGAAGACCAATAAATGAGTTGCATATTTATCAGAACTGGAAGCCAACGCCATTCCTTCAATGCCAAAAAACACGGCATTTGTGTTTATGCCGTTTATCGCCAAACAGCTTTAGCTTGCTGCATATGCATGCTGGAGAACGCATATAAATCAACTCCTCCTTTTATGTAAGGAGCGTGTTTACCGAACTAAAACACAAATGATCTTTCCCTGTATAAAATTTATCAGAGGAAGCTTTGGTGTGTGATAAGTTCATAATGAGTTTCTCTTGATGGAGATTACAGGCAGCACTTGTATAAATAGGTCACAATGTTACTGGATTGTTGGAGCTGATTTTCTCTTGGACAAGAAGCAAGAGCCGAATAGGAAACAGGTCCCGAGTGGAAACTGAAGTCAAGAGGAGTGTACAAGCCTTACATAAACGCACCATGGTACGGTGACTCAGAATACAAGCTGGGATTCACAACATAAGTTTTCTTATGTAACAAACGAAAAAAAAAAAAAATCTTATTTGATTAGTGACCTAGAAATAGTGGAGAATCTTAAATAGTTTTATGAACAATGTGATCTCAGACTTTTGGACCCCACTGTACATACATGACCTATAACAGCTACATATGGGAGAACAGAGAAAAATAAACAGGCACAGAGAGAAAAAGACAGTGACTGAAGAGACATTATGTGATAAGCATCTCAAACGCTCTGGTCATGCACTCCATCTCTCAGTGCAGATGAAACTATCTGACAGGAGGTGCAAATGTCCAGTGAGGAGCTCATCACTCATGTTTGTCGTTGCTGAAGAGTACCAGACACAACAGATGCCTCGAGACAAACACACACCGCTTGTAAATACTTTCAGATGGATCTCTTAAACACCTGCGGGTCTGTGCATGTACATGTAGCGTGTGTGTGTGTGCAGAAGCATCATGCTCATTCATCATTCACACTGGAAAGGTTTCAAGTTTATGTTTTTTAAAATAAAAAAAAGGTTTTAAAAAAAGAAATTAAAAGAATTCTGAAAAACGTAAAACACTAAGAAACGTTATTATTATTAATTTAGCATGGACAGGCTCAAATCCCAAACTACTATATAATTTTTTATTATTTCTTTTAATAAACAATCAATTTTAGATGAATACATTTATAAATTTAATATAATAATAATAATAATAATGCATTATTATTACATTAAATGTAGAAAAATATATTAATCTAAAATTATTATTATTATTATTATTATGAATTTAGCATGGACAGGTTCAAATCCCAAACTGTTATATAATTTATATATATTTTTTAAATAAATACATTTATAAGTTTAATGTAATAATAATAATAATAATGTATTATTATTACATTAAATTTATAATTGTATTCATCTAAAATTATTATTATTAATTTAGCATAGATGGGTTCAAATTACTATATATTTTTTAAATAAATAAATTCATTTTAGATTAATACATTAATACAACAATAATGTGTAATAATAATAATGATGTATTATCATTATCATCATCATCAGTTTAGCAATATATATATATATATATATATATATATATATATATATATATTCAAATCCCAACCTACTATTTAATTTTTTTTAATCTTTTTAAATAAATAAATAATTTAAAGACATTTATAAGAAAATATATTTATTTTAATTGAGAAACATTTTAAGAAAATGATATAGTTGATTTGGATTTGAAACCTTTTACACTAAACGGAAATTACACCACTAGGCAAACACATTTTTTAAAAGTGTTTTTTTTTTTTTTTATCTCGCAGGATGCCACTAGTGCCGGTGTCTGTGTTTGTGCATGTACTCACACACTCTGAAGCCGGATCCAGGCGGTGTCTGTCCTCCCTGCTCACTGTTGTAGATAGTGGTGACATTTCCGCGCTCACAGTAGTTGGTGCAGTGTCCCTGCGTGCAGCGCAGCCTGCAGATGGTGGGGGTGAAGAGCACTTTGATCCGCTCCGAACCCCCGCGGACGAATGTGGAGCGCTGGTCAGATGAAGAAGGCTGAGCGACAGCTAGACAGAGGCAGAGGGCAAAGCCAAAGCAGAGCAGCAAAGTCAGCTTGTGAGGACGCATGTCGAGTCCTGTTTACACGCGCATCACACACACATGACACAGGATGAGTCTGTTTCTTGGATTTTCCCTGCAAATATCCCAATTAGTGCACAAAAAAGATGCCCAGCTCCTCTTTTCACCCAGATATCAGCCAAACACACCTGTGTGTGTGTGTGTATGTGTATGTGTGGCTGCGTATGTGTTCAGAAAGCCGTTTGTTGAGGAGACGAGAGCTGTCCTGGTGTTTGAAGGTGCTGTTGCAAGCAAACTCTCGGATCCATCTAGCTCTCGTTCTGCCCTGCGCTCACAAACAAACTGACAGGCTTCCCAATGCACTCGCTACATGAGCAGAACTTTCTCTGTCATATGAGCAGGAGAGACCGGAGTGGGCGGCGAAAGAAAGAAAACTAGTGGGGGAGAGAGAGACTTTGCGTCTCTGGCATCGCACACGGGGGTGAGGTCAGCGCCGTTTAATGTGTGTGTGTGTGTGTGTGTACCGGGGGCTTGTAGATGAAGGGAGGGGTGTATTTTTCTTTCACTCTGCATTTAACACTGTCATTTGGCAAGATTTCACTGTTCCCCTGCAGTGTGCTCTGGACATTGAGGAATAGCTCAGAGAAAATGAATCATTTAGTCACCTTCATGACTTTTCTTTTTCTGTGGAACACAAAATAAGTCATTTTGAAGAATGATCACGCTGCTCTTTGAATGCATTATTTTAGTATCATCCATATATGTCATTATAGTAAATATGAGGGAGCCTCATTTTTAAGGGTTGGTTGATTATGATTTCACTTTTTTAACTTTAGTTAGTGTGTAATGTTGCTGTTTGAGCATAAACAACACCTGCAAAGTTACGACGCTCAAAGTTCAATGCAAAGGGAGATATTTTCTTTTATAGAAATTGCTTTTTAAGGACTACAACAAACGGCTGGTAGGGACTACAACGAGCTTCTTCCCAGGTTGGTGACATCACTAATCCTAAAATTTACATAAACCCCGCCCCCGAGAACACACAACAAAGGGGGCGAGGCCATGTTGGGCTGCTTTAGAGAAGAGGAAGAGTTGTTGTAGTAGTGTTGTTGACATGCCGTCATTTTACGCCGGACTGCTTCACAAACGAGGGTCAATTCAACGCTGGATTTGCACAAAAGATTAACATGACGACACATGCTAGTGGATGAGTTGAATCAGCTCCACAGCAACTACATAAATTTATCCACTAACCACTCAGAAACGTCTAAAAGTTGTAACTTCTTCCTGAGTCTCTCCATCAGTGTCGACTCCGGTTTGAACAATGTAAGGCTGAACACCGTTACTGACAATCCTCATTTTGGCTGCGTGAGATTCTCCAGCTTTGTTGTTGTTGAGCAACCGAAGCACGAGCTGTTAAAGCTCCTTTCTGGAAAGGGGGCCGGGAGCAGCAGCTCATTTGCATTGAAAAGTGGGGCTTGAAAGTGGTAGTTGTGTAGCTGTCAATGAAGGGGTCAGAGAGGTCTCAGATTTCATTCAAAAGATCTTCATTTGTGTTCTGAAGATGAACGAAAGTCTTATGGGTTTGAAACGACATGAGGGTGAGTAATTAATGATTTTCATTTTTGGGTGAACTAACCCTTTAACATTAGTTAAGGCATTAGTTAACATGAACTAACTACTGCAATAAGCTTCGCGAATGTTAGTTAAAAACACAATGTTTTATTGTTTGTTCATGTTAGATTACAGTCCATTAATTCATTATTTGTAAAAGAGCTGCCAAGATATATTAAAAAAAACAAAAAACAAATTTAATTAAAATTCCTTTTGTGTTCCATGGAAAAAAACGTCATTCAGGTTTGGAATGACATGAGTGTTAGAACAAATGATGGTGATTTTCATTTTTTGTGTGAATTTTTAATTTAAAACTGAGGATAAACCTAATCTAAAACAGGCATTTGACCGCAAATTCAACAACTCTACAAGGCAAAGAACAAACAGTTCTCATAAAAGATGATGCTACAATCTTCACATATGATATTTTTTATCCTAATCTGGTGTTTGAACAAGGGGAAAAATGAATAAACCTGTAGGGAATAAATTCTCAGTTGTTTCTCCTTGACAACAATGAGAGAGCAAAGGAAAATGTTTTGCAGAAGTATCCTGCTTCTCAGTTCTTTGCTCAGATTTACCAAGACTCCAATTCTACAATCAAACATATGAGATCTCAATTTCATCCTGTACGAATTCATTTTATCTTCTGTCCAAATTTATTTATAACTATTGACTAATTTGCTTCTATTTTTTATTTCTCCTGAGAAACATCTATCTTGAAGAGGACTTATTATGCTTTTTTCCATGTTCATTTTTCATTAATGTGTTCTGAGCTCCCTGAAAGGCCTCCATTGTAGTCTTGAGTTGTCTTCACAATATTACTCATTTAAATAATTCATACAAGAATAAAGGGGCGGGGCCTGGTTGAGTTAGTTAGTAGTGTGTTGAAACTGGCGGTTATGGTAAGGGGCGGGACATTTCCCAAACACCAATCACAACACACTGCTCCAGCCGACCAATCAGAGCACATTATGCTTTTCAGAAGGAGGGGCTTCATAGAGACAGGAACTAAACAGAGCGTTACTGACAGACTGGGAAGAGAGGAGCTGCAACAATGGAGAATATGGGAAAATAATGAACAATGAAAACCTGTTCTAGTAGAGCCCCCCCAAAAAAACAAAACCAAGACTTTGTAAAAGGGCATAATGTGGTCTCTTTCAATGTAACACTATGAAAGCTATGAAACAGCAATATCAGAGCAGTAAGATTTTCCTCTAGGAAGAAGCAAAAGTGGGTTAAATGGGCAGAAATTAGGTGAAACTGACTGTAGCTCAGCCTGTCTTGACACACTTTCAGAATCTAGAACAAATGGGCCTGTTTTCTGTGTGGGAGCCTCAGGGGGAGACGCGATTTGGTGGAGGAACACATTTCTCCCCCACACCTGTACACTTACTGCACTGACACATCCGCAGCTGCTGGAATAAGGCCTGCTGGGACGGTAAATTAGTAAAGCTACCGTAGGGAGGATCTAACCCCACACTCCTCAGTACGGATGATCTATGGATCATTTCACCCAAACTGACCGCCTGCCGTGGCTCTGCAATGACAGTTTCCAGGGGTTTTATACAATCATCTATATACATTTATCTCGTATATGAAGAAAACAACAGCTACTGTCATTTTATCCTTCTTGATCCACTTTAAAATGACTCCATCAATCATTTGGGAGGAGATGTTCAACTGTGTCATGATGTCAGTGTTTTACATATTAATGAGGCAGTAAAACATGTTTTGTCATGGCAACCGGTCCTGTTTCTCATGTTGTATGGAAAATAAATTTGTAACCTTATTGTTGTAAATGATGTCATCATGTGGCACTGGATCATAAATAGACACAAAATATAACAAATCTCTATATATTATTACTCTTTTTTCTGTCATCTGTTTTTTTACTAAAATATGTGCATTTCTTAGGAATAAAACTAATGACTGTTACTCTAAAAAGTAAAAAGTAATTTATTACTAGCTACTAATTACATCTTCAACAGTGTATTAGATTACTAAAAAGTATTGCATCACTTATAACTAATTACTTTCTAAATCCAGTTGAACGATGCAAGGACAGACATAAAACTGCTCTTTTAATTCTGTCAAATAATTAATATAAAATTGCATAAATGATTCTTGAACTGACCACAGTAATTAAAAGGAGAAGGTTACATTATAAACATACATTTTAACATTAGATGTTGCATTTTGGTGTAAATACACTATTTTTTTTGTATAAAATTGAATGCAATTACATCAGAAGTAACTGTAATTAAAACACAGAAAAATTAAAAGTAATCCATTACTTTACTTTTTCAAGGGAAAGTAATTAAATTACAGTAATTAATCACTTGGTAATGCATTACACCCAACATTGAATATCAGTCACACTTCAGAAACATGTACTGCCGCTCTCCGTAAATATAGGGTACAAAATTTATATATATATATATATATATATATATATGAGTGACAGAAGTAGCTAAACCTTCATCAAATGTTAAACGTCAACTTCAGAATGCCAAAATTACCATTATTAGCTATTTATTTTCTTTATTTTAATATTTGCAACCACGTTACCAAAATATAAGATATTGTGTGTGTGTGTGTGTGATTTTGCAATTATCTAGAATGAACTTATTTTACTTATATTTTAATATTTGCAACCCTGTTACCAATATCTAAGACATGTCTAAACAACTAAATATTAAATAAACATAAAATATATAGACAGACTTTATTTGTTTGTTTGTTTATTTATATTTTTCAATGTGTGCGACCCTTACTAAAATCTAAGATAAGTCTAAATATAGTTTAAAACTTTAAAATGCAGTTTTTCTAAAATGAAATTAAATGAAATAAACATAAAAAAATATAAACAATCTTTACAATAAATAAATGCATTTATTTATTTATGTGGTAAATTTTAGTTTTTAGAAACAGCAGCATGTAATTTTAATGTCGTCCATTTATCTGTTATCTACAGAGCCCCGCACATGACATGCAAGAAAAAAAAAATGTGCGCCCGATTTACTATTTCATTCCCTCGATTTATAAACTGTGCGCATGATTTAGCCTACTGCTTTTTTCCTGCATGTCATGTGCGGGGCTCCGTAGTTATCAGCCATAATATGAATAATTATCAGCTATACTCCCTCAACAAGAGTTTCATGTCATTTTAATATCAGTTCATTCCCACTTTCAGAGAGGGATACTGATTGGTCATAATAGTTTATCTGACCTATCAAACAATTCTCATAATGAATAAAACAAAACAATGCTTGTTTAAAAAAGTAACAGGACACTCAAGTGTACAATATTCATGTAATCCTGCTCTGTATTTAAAGACCCATGGCTGGTATTAAGAGGGACTAATTATCATTTTACAAAGTCTTGATGTTGCTTTTAGGCTCTAATAGAGCAGGTTTTCCTGCTTGAATGTTGATTATTTTCCTCATATTCTCCATTGTTGCAGCTCCTCTCTTCCCAGTCTGTCAGTAACGCTCTGTTTAGTTCCTGTCTCTATGAAGCCCCTCCTTCTGAAAAGCACAATGTGCTCTGATTGGTCGGCTGGAGCAGTGTGTTGTGATTGGTGTTTGGGAAATGTCCCGCCCCTTACCATAACCGGCAGTTTCACCACATTACTAGCTAACTCAACCAGACCCCGCCCCTTTGTTCTGCATATGAATTATTTAAATGAGTAATTTTGTGAAGAAAACTCAAGACTAAAATGGAGTTCAGAAACAGGTCACATTAGTGCACAGACATTAGAGAAAATACAGCATTAATCATAAGCTCACCAAAATCCACTATCAACAATCTCTCACACAAGCATTCATATTTGGCAAAACAAACTGGACAATAAAATCTTGATGAAGAGCTTTAGGGTCAAACTATTCTGCTATATCGTTGCGTTCAGCTCCGTTCTGCTCTCATCTTATTGACTTGTGACACTTGGGGAATTTAGCTGTAAATATTTATAAAGTGTGCCATTTCCTCATAATCACAAAAATAGGTCATTAATGAAAAAACAGTTTCCTCATGCGCTGGAATGCTGAGCTTCTGTCACTCCCTCTCTGCATTACAAACTCTCTCAGCGTGGAAACTTGGATTCAGCCTTTACAGCAGCATTAAGTGTTGGATTTCGAGAGATCTGGCTTTTGGAAGCGACTCTTGTCTTTTCCACGTGAGACGACATCCCTCATTCAAGTATTTTCCACTTCGGCAGGCAATAAGCGTTGACAATATTGCATCTGGAGACGGTGTATTAGTGTTTGGAGTTAACGTGCTTTTGGGAGGAGGGAGAACAGGGAAGCCCTGAGGCGATGTGGGCCGTCCAGTGTTGTTTACATGTTGGCTCTGGATTTAAAGGCTCAGATATTCTTCAGGTGCAACTGAAGAATTAATTACAGTTGTAGCTAATATTTTGAATATTTGCTATTGTCACGGTCGCTGGTTGCAGCACAAATGAATATAATCAGGATTTTGATGCAGCAGTTCTCTTTATTTAAACATACTCAAAACTACATAAAGCGTTTAGAACTGGGAACAGAACCAACTAAACAATGACGAGGACAGACAGAGAACGGAGAGAAACACAGGGTTTAAATACAAGGACAAGCAGGGGAACTAAAGAGATAATTAATGAGACACAGCTGGGACAGATGAACTCAATGAGGGTAACCATGGGAACAAACAAGTGGCGGGAAACTGAACAAAAGAGAACATGTGACAAGAGAAAAACAAACTGGGTGGCAGGGGGGCACCCTGGAGGTCGTGGGCAGGTGCTGGCAGGTTAAGAGACCTCCAGGGTGGTACCGGCTGTGCCGATGCCCAGGGCGGATCTGGCCCTTAAGGGTGCCATGGCGGATCAGGACGTTCGGGGTGCCATGTTGATTCAACTCACCTCATCCGCCATGGTGTGACCTCGGGCCAGACCCCAGGTTCGGCCACTATGGCCACGGGTATACGCCTCTGGACCCGGGACGAGGAACGGAGCCGCCTCTGGACCCGGGACGAGGAACGGAGCCGCCTCTGGACCCGGGACGAGGAACGGAGCCGCCTCTGGACCCGGGACGAGGAACGGAGCCGCCTCTGGACCCGGGACGAGGAACGGAGCCGCCTCTGGACCCGGGACGAGGAACGGAGCCGCCTCTGGACCCGGGACGAGGAACGGAGCCGCCTCTGGACCCGGGACGAGGAACGGAGCCGCCTCTGGACCCGGGACGAGGAACGGAGCCGCCTCTGGACCCGGGACGAGGAACGGAGCCGCCTCTGGACCCGGGACGAGGAACGGAGCCGCCTCTGGACCCGGGACGAGGAACGGAGCCGCCTCTGGACCTATCATTGGACACTGGTCATGGGCTGAAGCCACTACTGGACTCTGATCACGAGCTGAAGCGACCTCAGGGGCTGGAGGAGACACTGGACTCTGGTCAGGGACGGTTCTTGGCTGGGACCAGAAGTCGATCAGCTAGAAGTCCTCCATTAATTCTGGAGAGGACTTAGGCATGGCGGCCATCTTGACCGAGGGCTCAGGCGTGGCGGCGGCCATCTTAATATCTGGACTGAAAACTTGGGGAAGTGTTGGAGGGCAGAAATGGACGGATCCATTGGAGGGGTATGTGGAGGGAACCGGCTTAGGGTGAGCTGCTGATGCTCTGTGTGTCTTTGATGGGGCTGGATGAGGCAGATACTTTTCTTCTTTAAACTTAAAATAAAGAATAAGATGAATAGACTAGGGAGAAACAACAAGCATGTTCGCTATACTGAATGGTATTCCTATCCAGTCCCATACGAAAACACACAATGAGAGAAGCGTCAGGCCAACTCACCCGATGGGAGAGCTCGAGAAACTCCTCCACATACGACCACTCTGCTTCAATCCTCACAGACAGTCCTCAGCCAAGATGGTGTTTTCAGCTGCAAAATCCATATCTTTTAGGTCTGTCCTTCTGTCACGGTCGCTGGTTGCAGCACAAATGAATATAATCAGGCTCTTAATGCAGCAGCTTTCTTTATTTAAACAAACTCAAAGCTCCATAAACCGCTTAGAACTGGGAACAGAACAACCAACTAAACAATGACGAGGACAGACAGAGAACTAAGAGAAACACAGGGTTTAAATACAAGAACAAACAGGGGAGCTAACAAGATAATTAATGAGACACAGCTGGGACAGATGAACTCAATAAGGGTAACCATGGGAACAAACAAGTGGCGGGAAACTGAACAAAAGAGAACATGTGACAAGAGAAAAACAAACTCATACATGAACAGAACAGGGAAACCGATCAAAAACAAACTCAAAACAGGTATAACCCTGACAGTTATATTTTCTGTTTTCATTTTAGTTTTAGTCAAAGTTTTAGTCATTTTGTTGTTTTTATTTTTTTTTTTCATAAATTTTATACATTTTTTTAAAACTTAATAAAAATATATAGATATGTTTTTAAAAAATAATTTTAGTTATTTTAGTAATTTTAGTAGTTAATTTTTTTATTTTATTTCAAGTAATCAAAACTTTTTTAATTTAAGTTAAAGTTTTAGTCATTTTGTTGTGTATAATTTTTACATAAATTTTATAAATATGTCTGAAACGTAATAAAAAATATATAGACATGTTTTTAAAAGTTATTTTAGTACTTTAACCTAAACTATATATATATATATATATATATATATATATACACACACACAGTATGTATTATTTTATTTCAGTTGATGTTTATTTATTTCAAGTAATATAAAAAATATGGTTTTAGTTAATGATAATAACCCTACTTCATAACAAAATTATGATTGATTTAAAGTGAATTCCATGAATTACAAAATTGTGAACAAAAATGTGCTGGCCCAGACTGAGGAATTGCTGTAACATGCCATTCAAAGTTTCATCTCCCTAGAGCTCTACTTATCAGCTACAGCTTCATATTCAAGGGCTTAAAGACTATAAATCTAGAGATAAGCAACATTAGACGTCTGTGTGTCTATGTGTGTGTGTGAGAGAGAAAGAGGTCAGCCTCCCCACACTTCCCATCCACTGCCACAGAGCGCCATTCCAGCATGTTCTGAGGTCATGGAGACACAGGGGTTCCCATTAGCAAAACACCACATCCATCTCCTGAGTAATTACGGCACCATCACCTCTGAGCCAAACTAAACAATGGCAGGAATATGTTACAATGGCGTATCGAGGACTGTCTCGATGCAAACTAGCCCGAATCTACATGCAGATAAACCTTATCGCGGCACAAAAGTTTTAAAACTAGGAAACAGGCCAAATTATTAAAACAAGATATTCTCTATACTCAGGCCTGCTGCTTTGAAGCCAGTGCTGTTTCTTGCAAAGAAAAGGTAAACATGTTGACATAGAAACCTGTATAAACCTTCAAACTGAGGTTTGCAAGCTTTTGGACTCCATGAAGTTCACAACAATATTCTGAAGCTCCTTGATTTTTCCAATTGTTTGTGACTTATTGGACAAAGATTATGGATAAGGATTTTTAAAAAGATATTTTAAAAATCCCGCCGTTTTGGTGTGTGTTCCTTTAAATGCAAATGAGCTGCTGCTCCCGGCCCCCTTTCCAGAAGAGGGCGGAGCTTTAACAGCTCAGTCAACAACGACAAAGCTGGAGAATCTCACGCAGCCAAAATGAGGATTGTCAGTAACAGTGTTCAGCCTTACATTGTTCAAACCGGAGTCGACACTGATGGAGAGACTCAGGAAGAAGTTACAACTTTTAGATGTTTCTGAATAGTTAGTGGATAAATTTATGTAGTTGCTGTGGAGTTGATTCAACTCATCCACTAGCATGTGCCGTCATGTTAATCTTTTTTGCAAATCCAGCGTTAATTTGACCCTCGTTTGTGAAGCAGTCCGGCGTAAAATGACGGCATGACAACATCACTCGACTACAACAACTCTTCCTCTTCTCTAAAGCAGTCCAACATGGCCACACCCCCTTTGTTGTGTGTTCTCGGGGGCGGGGTTTATGTCAATTTTAGGGTTTGTGATGTCACCAGCCCAGGAAGAAGCTTGTTGTAGTTCCTACCAGCTGTTTGTTGTAGTCCTTAAAAAGCAATTTCTGTAAAAGAAAATATCTCCCTTTGCATTTAAGTTTGAGCGTCGTAACTTTGCAGATGTTGTTTATGATCAAACAGCAACATTACACACTAACTAAAGTTAAAAAAAAGTAAAATTATACTCAAGGACCCCTTTAATGATAGTTAATGCTTAACTAACGTCAACTAATGAGACCTTATAGTAAAGTGTTACCAATTTTTTAGAGCTTGGTATAACTAGAAAATTGTATATTCGTAATAAAAATGCTCAAGGACATTCCATTAATTTACATGACCTTTCCAGGTCTAGAAATCACACTTTTAAAATGAAGCTTCCTCACATATCCAGGTTTTTCCAGACTACGAGAACCTTTGTTCTTTAAAGAACTGTTGTTGAGGAAGTGAATTTAAATAAGAAATAAGAAAATTTAAATAAGAAATATATCATCTTGAAGCCCCCTTAGAAGTGTGCCGAGGCCTCTATTGGGCCCCAGACCCCTGGTTGAGAACCAGTGTCTTAAAATGTACAACAGGAATTGTTTTCAGTAGGTTATATTATTATTATTAGAAGTAGAAAATTGCTTTTCCCTTCTAACCTTCACAAATCTATCAGTTACTCTATGTATGAAACGCAGATTTCTTCTTTAACAGTTTTGTTACATTTCAAAAAGCTAGATGTTTGTTGATCACCCAGAGGAAAATTGTATTGCTCAGTGGTTGCGTTTTCATAACTCGGGAGACAAAAGGAGTTCACACTTATGCTTCATTTGAGCTTCAACTTTGTCTCAGATGTTTTTCCTAAACACTTGACATACTATAAGCTATAAAAAATTATGTGAAACAAACATTCAGGTTTTTTGGTGTATGAGTTTGATATAATAAATTGACTTTTACATTTAAATTGACTGATGCATTTTTTGAGATTTCATTTGCTATTTTAGAAGAGGCAAAGTCGCTTTGCTCTTCACTGAATCTCATCGCCGTCTAGAAGAAACCATTTAAGTATTAACATGATCTCATCTGAAACGTTCTTTCCTATGAGGTGAATGTTTTACCTAAAACATTTGATTTTTCACAATTTTTCCCAGCTGGCTTGAACTGACCTGCTGTGTAAACGAGTGTGTACTGCCCACGTTGAGTGTGGAAGGTTTTGGTGCTGGAGAGTTTGGTTGCTCCAGTAGAGGATGAAGACTCCAGTCTGCTTCGCTCGGACTCAATGTATTTCAGTATAATGCTTGTGATCTTCTCTCCACCTGTTCCATTGGACAGCGCTCTCTTCAACAGGACTGACTGGGCCTCTTTTAAACTGCAACACAAAGCAAAATAAATAATACCTATGGATGGTGAGAAAGCCCTTTAAAAATGCAAAAATATGTATGTATGTGTTTTTGAGGATATGTAAATGCTAACTGTTTCCAACTTAATCAAACTTCACAAACTATGGTGCCTCGTACAGTATAGCCGTACAAATGTCAACTATTGTACGTTTATTACTATTGTACATTCTCCTTCAAGACACTTTTGAACTAAACGCCATTCAAGTAGCAGGAAATTTCTGCTTTTAATTCAAATTGTCCTTAATGGTCCATTAAATTAATGAAAAGAACTCCACTGCAAACAGAGAGACGTTACCAACTTTCTTGCAGTGGTTTCCTGTACAGCTGTATGCCCGAGTTGATGCTAATGTGGCAAACCTTTTTCAAATCCATAGCATGGACTTAGAAAGCATGCACAAGCATGAGCTCATTTTCCCAAACAGAGATAATTTACAGTAAAAACAAGCTGACGTGAGCTTGGGTCAACAGCAAACAGCCTATAAAACATGCATATGGCCATTTCCATTTTACTTGCAACCTTCCCAACTCTGCATGTGTCATACACACACTCACTCTGCATAAACACCCTTGGAGCCACAGGAGAGAGGTCTCATTCACAGAAAACCATGACATAGGACAACTGGATAGGTCCTAAAACAGAGCCCTGGGGGACTCCTAGATTTGCACTGAGCTCCAGCAAATGAACCATAATGATAATAAGTCTTATACTCTATTTTTCAAATATAGACCACATCTCTGAATCAAAAAATTCTTCCAAGTGCAGTATTCTTTTTGAATTGTCAACAAAACAGCCATGTCAAATTTCTGTCTTTGGGGTGCACTAATATTTCGATTATTTATTTCATGCTTTGGAAAAGTCCTCTTAAACAGCTAACAAGCATGGGACATTTCCTAAAAAACCCCACTATGATGATTTACTACCTTTTAGAGAACATTTCAGACAAAGAGGCTTCTAAAATACATACGTAGATCAAATACCTATCATAGCAGACAAGTGTAATCATTCATATCTTACTTGAAAAGCCATGGAAATAAAAGCACAACTTGCTTGCTTTAGTGATTCTGGGTTTAGTTGCCAGGCTCGGGACTTTCAAAAACAGAGGACTTATCTGACGAATCTAGTTCACACATTGAATGTGATATAAAAACTGTTGAAAGATGAGGAAATTGCAGGCTGTCAGCACAGAGCGTGTATGCAACATTGGCCCGTCAGGTAGATCACTGAAACTGACCCATAAATGGAGTCTTTCAATAGTCTATTGTGAGAGAACTGTTTCCACAGGGCAGGCCCTTCCTTCCCAATCTTAGATTCAGCAGTGGACTTGCTCAACAGTCTGAGATCATTGCAGAGTCTGAGTGGGTCTGATTGGCCTCAAAAAAGGCAGTAAATCTCTCAAACTAGGACACAAAACCAAAATGTATTGGTTTAGAGTAAGGTTTAGTGTTGCCAAAATACTGAATATTGTTTTGTTTTGTTTTTTTGTTTTTTGATAAATAAAAACGAGAGGGTTTAAAATACGAAAACGAGTGTTTTAAAATTTAAAAATTCAATCTGAAACATGATTTCCACACAATTCAAACACTTGTTCTTCACAAAGTTCTACACATACACATTTTGTAAGTTTGTTTATTATTATTTTGGCTAATTCACCAACAAACTTGCATTAAGAACATTAACTAACATCATTAAACTGACCTGTTATGTTTTGTGGATCTCCTTCAGGGACCCCTGTGTGAAAACCCTGGCATTATACTATAGGCTAAACACTTTTTTTTTGTCTTTTATTCACCATAAATGTTAAAACCTGTCCTCTAAATCAAGATGTTGAAAGATGATTCCTTGGTGTGACATAAACTACTTATTAACCATGACCGCATATACACTTTCTCAAGTAAATATATTCCATCTTGAATATCAAAGCTCTGATCAGAGACTTCCAAGGGAAAAGACTTCTTAACTTTATGGTATTCGTTGCCCCATCAATCTGAGATGAGGTGTGGCTCTCCAATCATAACACTTTTCTTCAGTACCTTTTGTTCTTTTGCATCCTCTGTCATCTGAATACAGTATAAAAGAAGCATCTGCCTATGGGGCAGCCAGTCAAAACAAATATGTCAGTTTGAGGGTGAGCAGTACATCTTTTTACTCCACATTATCCACCTTGGCAAAACATTAGGCGAGATTAGAGATAGTGTTATTTTTCATTTCAGGGTGGAGAGTGAGCTGTGAGAAGATAAGGGTTACTTAAGGTCTCTGTATAAAGAAAGAACAAATATACCTAACATCAGTGTAAACAGATGTTACAGTTGTTTACCATTTGGATGAAATTATAATCCTTTAGAATCCCTCAAGAAGCTTTGAGTACAAACTCAAACATCAGGTGGGAAAGAAGAGCATTCAAACAATGACATTCTCGAATGTGCAAGTTTTACAGTGTTGTGCTGCAGTGCAGTGAAGTAGAGTCAGATGGGTATTTACAGTAGATGTGAATTTGAAGTATGAGAGCGCCGCCTGTAGGCAAATCCTAGTAACACACACAATTTGTTTCTTTAGTGAAAAGAATGAGCATTTAAGTTTAGGTATGGGTAGGATTTAGGGTTGTAGAATATGGTCGTGCAGAATAAGGCATTAATAAGTGCTTTATAATACTAATAAACAGCCAATATGCAAAAGTAATAACCACTGTAAAAAAAGAATTGTTGGTTTAACTTAAAAAAGTAAGTTGCCTTAAAATTTTGAGTTCATTGAAATTAAAAATTTAATACAACGAAAGCGATTGGTTTAATCAACAGGAATTTAAAATATTATGTTATCTAATTATCTAAGTTGTTTTTACCAAAGAAAAAATGTTATGATAACAAATCATGATTTTTTTTTTAATACAGTATACTAAAGTGTTATTAAAATCCATTTGAAAACATTCAGCAAATTAAACAACGTACATTGTAAATATTGTTGTATAGATCTATATTACTTTCCTTCTCTTGTTTGTTTATTTGTGTGCTTTATATTTTAATTGGAATACTTAATTTCCTTTGGAAAATTGCTATGTTTTAAGTATATTTTTAACACTGAGTAAGATATGCGGAAAAAGTGATAGTGCCTTTATCTGTATGTTTAGTCAAAACACATACTGTTAACTGTAATTTTTCCACTTTGTGGCAGCAAATCATGAACAATTGTTTTATAAACACTTAAAAGTCTCACCATGTCATTTTTTCCACATAACAAAACAGTATACCTAAATAAATTTAGTAATTTTGACTCCAGACATAAATGACATGCTGAGTTGAAAAAAAAACAAAAACAAAAAAAACTTCAAAAAGTCCAATACCAGTGATATACTGGTTGTTTAGGATGACAAATATGAGAATAAAAATATATACCTAAACATTCAAAATAACTTCAATCAAATATAATGAATGTAAATTCTGCAATCTGCTTGCATACAGTATACAACACTGCATATATAATGCAACATGCTCAGCATGACTTTCCATTACCAGTGTAAGCTAGAAGCACTTTTTAACTTTGAAAGTTAAAGGGGACCTATAATGCCCCTTTTCACAAGATGTAATATAAGCCTCTGGTGTCTCCAGAATGTGTCTGTGATGTTTCAGCTCAAAATACCCCACAGATCATTTATTATAGCTTGTCAAATTTGCCTATTTAAGTGTGAGCAAAAACATGACATTTTTGTCTGTGTCCCTTTAAATGCAAATGAGCTGCTGCTCCCGGCCCCCTTTCCAGAAGAGGGTGGAGCTTTAACAGCTCAGGCTTTGGTCGCTCAACAACAACAAAGCTGGAGAATCTCACACAGCCAAAATGAGGATTGTCAGTAACGGTGTTCAGCCTTACATTGTTCAAACCGACAATGATGGAGAGACTCAGGAAGAAGTTACAACTTTTAGAATGAAACTGGACGTTTCTGAATGGTTAGTGGATACGTTTATGTAGTTGATTCAACTCATCGACTAGCATGTGCCGTCATGTTAAACTTTTGTGCAAATCCAGCGTTGAACTGACCCTCGTTTGTGAAGCAGTCCGGCGTAAAATGACGGCATGTCAACAACACTGGCCTCGCCCCCTTTGTTGTGTGTTCTCGGGGGCGGGGTTTATGTAAATTTTAGGGTTAGTGATATCACTGATATTTCTGTACACTGCAACTGTTCTATTCCTAATATAGCTATTGATGTGCTTTCCAAGCCGCTGTCTCACTTATGAAGAGTTCACTCACCTGGGCGGTTGCCAGCGTAATGAGTATGTCATTCTTGCATCTGGGTTTGAGGCAGATGTGGAGATGTTGTGGTGGATGGTGGTGGATACAGGCGTTGCCGTGGTAACTGTTGCCATGGCGGCAGTTGAGTGTAAGATGGGACCAGGCTGTGTCTCAAACCAGGTGCTCGGGGTTGGGTTGACATTAACATGTTCACAGCGATGGCCGTGGAAGCCTGGACGACACTGACAGATGTTCTGCCGGCGACAGACTGCTTTATTATGGCAGCGTGGGTGACATCTTGCTAGTGGGAGAACATCAGGGAACGGTCAATGGTTTTCCACTACTCTGTGAAGCATGTCAAGCTATATTATTTTCCTGATCAAATCCCATGACATCTTTTTTGGAGTGTGATTTTATTGGACACAACACATTTCCAGTTGAAAACGGGAAGTATTTTAAGTTGCACTGGCCCTTTAATTACACATGGGTCAGGGGGTTAGTTATAAGTTGGTAAATCTAGCTACATGAGGATTAGGAAGGTGTGGATTATAATGAGAAAGCTGAGGGACTGGATTAATTGTGCTACTGAGCTTAGGCGCTGCCTCAACATGGCATTCAAAGGTTTGGCCTACTTACAGTAAAGGATTGTTATAATGTTCAGGCATCCATAAAGTACATTTTTACTGCTGAAAGTAAAAGATGCATGAGCATAATATACATAAAAATCTTTAACATATTATATAATGCCTAATAAAATCAATCCATAAAACAAAGAAAGATGCAAACGGAACAATGAACACTGCACAGTGGAAACAAATTAAGAACAGATTTTAATCTGTGCATTAATTGAAAACTGAATATGGACTTAAGTAACACAAAACATTTTCATTAAATGCCTGTCAAATGGGAACACACAGGCTGGTGGGTCTTCATCAATAATCACCTGCTTGACTTACATAAAACACTTAATTACGGTAACAGCATATTTCATTAATGCAATACAGAATCAGAATTGGTCGACTGTAAATGCGGCCATACGGAGCAAATGATAGATGAAAAACGAGCAGGGGTGCAACGCCGTAATTTGCTGCTCCACTACCATAGTATGATGATGCACAGTTGAAGAAATCAACTAGCTAGTCACGACTGTTTTCTCCAAACCGTATTGTCGCAAACCTGTCGTTCAGCCACGTTGGTTAATGATGTCACGCAGGTGGTGGAGTAATAACTTCTTTAAATGAATCTGTTTGAGTTCGAAATACTTCTAGATGTTTCGCTATAAATTACAGACATGACAACTGAGGACTAATTCTCATTTTTCTCTCTATTTCCAGATTCGATCGTTCTTTCGTACATGCTCACTATTCAAAAACAGTGCTTAAAATCTCTTGACAAACTAAAATATGTAAATGACATTTGTATAGATTCAAAATGAAAAGATATAGATTGTACTTAATGTGAGCTTGCTTAATGATTTATTAAGTCCACAGAAACTACTCTTCTAATCACAGCTCAAGTTTGCGATGCAGTTTGTGAATGTTCGTTTGAATGATGACGCCTATTTCGTGAAATACCAAATTGCTGAACTATGTTAGTAACGCAGAACTTGCAATAACGACACTTTTAGGAAACGCAACCCAGATTAGACATCTTAGTAGACTCAACATTACAAAAATGACTTGGAGGACTTAAAGAGATGATTGAAAGTCTTGCGGGTTTGGAACAACATGAGGGTGAGTAATTAATGACAGAATTTTTATTTTTGGGTGAACTAACCCTTTAAAACAACTGCAAGGTTTGTCTTCTGTTGAACTGAAAGCTCAGTGGTTTAGAGCAGCGGTTCTCAACCAGGGGGCCTCAGCAAACTCCCAAAGGGGACTCTATTATTATTATTAATTTATAAACATAATTAAAATCCTATTTTTTTCCTCAATACATTTTTTTTTTATTGAAAAAACATATAGTTCTGTTCATATTATATATAATATTAACAGATATAAGGTCCTCCATTTTATTCACACACACACACACACACACATATATATACAGTATATATATATATATATATTAATACAATCTGGCTTTATTAAAATCATTTAAAAAAACATATAATCAAGATGTAAACTAAAGTAATTTTTCCCTTAATAACTTTTTTTTTTCCAAAGAACATACAGTTCTTCAAACTTCATTTAATAATATAAATTTTGATATATTTAATAATGTATTACAGTTAATAGATGATATACTAATATATATATATATATATATATATATATATATATAGTTCTGTTAATATTATATTATATAGCAGGCCTATGAATATTGTGTTGGGCAGTGGGGGCCTTTAATATAAAAAGATTATGAATCAGTGGTTTTGTACGTTTCCCCTTCTGTGAAGTTGTTATGAAGTTGTTACGGCTCACAGCTGTGCTGACACTTCAGTTCATTGCCTCATTTGAAAAATCAGACAAATGAAGAGGATTTTAGCCAGATGAAATACTGGCAGCTGTATATGTCTGTCTTTCTATGAACATAAAACCATCTGAATGGCCCTGAAAAGATACTCACGTTTTGTGCATTGCTTGGTCTTGGGATTGACTAGCCATGAATAACAGCACCTGGTGCCACAAACATTGGGCCTGGAGAGAGACGGACAAAGATCAGGAGTGTCAGAGAGAGAGAGATCAAGGGTGAAGCTCTAGGAATGACAAGAACAAAAATATAAAAAAGTAAAGGTCATCACATGCCACACTGCACAAGCATGGAGTCTGCATTTGCTTAAAATTGTGGAATAAACTTCATTTGCATCAAAAATTCACTTTTATTTCACCCTCTTCCAGGCTCCACGCCAAATCAATCTGTCCAGCATAATCACAATTTAACCACTTCTGAAAGGACATCTTTAAAAGACTTACAATCCGTGGCCCTGGGCCCCTTAAGATGCATTGGACTGAGTGAATAGCCTTGGGTTTAAGCTGACCCTTCACCCCGTGTTGTATTCAGCTTGGACAAATAGCGGCGATGAATAAAAATGAAGGGGGGAGCGAGTTTGTTATAGACGCCCCCTTCATTGGGCCTCCGTCCTCCCTGTGCCCATGCACATGAGAAATATTGTTTTTCCCACAGTGGCGTTGGCTGTCCCGTCTGGTGGGTAAACTTTGCTGGATTAAGAGTCTTCTTCAGACTCCTGGGCCGCATCTGTTTATCTAGCTGCTTTTGGGAGAAAAGGCAATTAGCACACTAACACAAGCCGAGCCCATCCTGAACGCTTGCTTTAAAAGCAGCGGCCAGTGCGCATAAACCTGACCCTTCTGTAGCGTCGGATGGGATTTGCTAATTAGTTACAGTATGTGCCTTTATTGTGTGGCTTCTGAAGGAACACTGTTGGAACTTGCCAGTCCGAGGGATGATGTGCAGCGTAAGCCGATTGAGACAGAGCCGGCATGGACGATCCAGGCTACGTGGAGGTCAGAATGACCTATAACCTTCCAAGAGGGATCAAAGCTAATTCAGCACACACAGACTTTGAGATAAACTCACTAATTAAAACCACTTGATCAATATGTGAGCTTCAAACTTTTCTGTTGATTTTATGCTACATTTTAAAGAGATACCAAAATGTATTTGTGAAGCAATACAAAATGGCACATTTTTGCCAGTTTCGGAGTGTCTGTGTGTAAATAACCTGTCTTGTTGGCAAGGGCTTTTTACACTAACTCCGCCCACCAATGTCTGGTTGGGCCACACAAGATTAAAAAAGATCTGCAGTGGCGTAGGCCGTAGGCAGTATGGCGTGCAGAAATAGCTTTTGATGCGATCGACCCAAGTTCGAATCCACCTTTTGCCGAACTCGTTCTTCTCCCTTTTCTATGGAAGCTTGTTTCTGCCACTAAATAAAAAATAAAAAAATCTGACTATTTTCTCGCAATCACGAGTTTGCGTCTCACAATTCTGACTTGCGAGAGAACTGCGAGATTTAAACTCGCAATTGTGAGTTATAAAGTCAGAATTGCGAGATATAAAGTCCCAGTTCTGACCTTTTTTCTCACAATTGTGATTTTTATCACTCAATTCTGACTTTATAACATGCACAAAAAAAAAGTCAGAATTGCGAGACATAAACTCACAATTGCACAAAAAAAACAAAAAAAAAAGTAAAAATTGCGAGTTCTCAAAATCCTGAGAAAAAGTCAGAATTGTGAGATATAAAATTAGCCCCATGTCATTTTAAAACCCATATTGCTTTTTTTTTTTTTCCTTCTATGTAACATACAAGGAGGATTTTGAAAAATTCTTCTGGGTTTTTTTTCCCGCATACATTTACAAGCTTTCAAAATTTAAGTTGTTCTTCAATCAAAACCTTGATATCCGCCCATCCTTAGCGTGTTCACAAGAGTTCATGTAATAAGCAACAACATCCAAATAATGTTTGAATCATTCTTTTGAGTCAAATCTTTTCAATGAATCAGTAGATTCAGTTCACAAATCAGTTCAGAATGATTTGTTCATTAATCGACTGATTCACCTCACTGACTCAATGATTCAGTAGCAGTGATTAACAGCTCAGGAGTACGGGTTGAATGAACCACATTAAATTTTTATTATGCTTTCGTGAGTTTTTGAAGGCTTCATAAAAGAGTGAATAGTACAATCTTCTTTCCAAAAGAGAAAGCCATACTGGTTTGGAACAACATGACGTGAGTACATTGTTTTCAGTTTTGGCTGAACTATCCCTTTAAACTGAAGCTGTGCTGAGATGTCTCATAACACTGAGACCTTTTACCACCAGTCTATCTGTCTGATCTCTAAATAAATCCTTGACCCTTCAATGGACCCAAGCAGAGAAGTTTCTGCACTGACAGAATGGAAAGTTGCCATCAACTTTTGTACCCAGTTTGGGTTTTAATATGGACTTGACACCTAAACGATACATTCCCGATGAGATGTGAGTGATGTTTACAGAGCTGAGAGGATCCCATTAGAGCAAGACTTGATAGTGATCAAAGACGTCTGTGTTTATTCTGTTCACATGGCTACAGCGGACAACTTTTTTCATATGTTTAAAAAGCATTGGGGCATGTTAAAGGGATAGTTCACCAAAAAAAGAAACTTATTTACTCCCTTATGTTGCTCAAAAGCTGCTCTTTTCCACACAATGAAAGTGGATCGGAGTTAGAAACAGCATTGATCAACATGGACTTTGAGAGCAGCTTGGACATTCTGCTAAATATCTACAAAAATCATTGGGTTGAAACCCATTGGGTTGTTTTGACCCAGCGGTTGACGAAAAGACATAATGCATTATATTGTACATTATGAATAATGAATTATAGGTACATAAAGGCTTTAAGTAAAGTGTTACCAAAAGCCTCATAGGCTTATAATGCCATGAGTTTGAGTAAATGATGACAGAATCATCATTTTCGTGTGAACAGCTGCTGCTATCAGAAAACCTATAATAAACTAATAATATTTAAGGATGATTATGTTGGCTTTTGGGTGTCATGTAAAGAATAAAACATCTGTTCTTTACCAGCTGCTTTTGCACCCACATGTATCTCATTCCCTCGGCCTACAGCTCTCTGTTTTCTCTGTGTGAGCAGAATGCAAAGAAACAAGGCAGTGAGCGAAACTTTACATCTTCCAAACGAGCAAACCTCTGCACCTCCAACACATTACTGGGAGCAGAGGCCATAAAATAAAGACTGTAAATGAACCTTTTATATTTTAAAAATGTTATTTACATTTGTGCAATTCAAAACAAAAGGGGTTTATAGTTTTCTTCTTTTTTCCAGCACCTCGTAACAGAGAGAGCCGTAGAGAAGCGTCAATAAAACCTCAACCGCGGTCCTCAAGGTCAAACGCGTGGGTTAACTGCCGGATTGTCACAAAGCTCCCACTTTGCTTGGCACCTCCATCAAAAAGGAGGAAATAATCATGTTTTTGTCCCTCTTTGAGATCTCAGAGGTGTGAAAGGCTCCGTTGATGCGCTTTGAAATGAAGCCATTTGCTGCGCTTGGCCTCCTGAACTGCTGAACCTGTTTTCGGCCTTTCAGCATTACTAAACTCCACAACAACACCCTCCTTCTCCAACTAGGGCTGTGAAAACGCTACCATATTCCCCCTGCCGCCAAACCCCATTGCCCCAGGATGGACATGTTTCCACAGTCAATGTCCTCGGCTGACCTGAAAGCACAATGACGTCCAGAGGAGGTGGGATTGTTACAGAAGAGCAGTGGTGCATCCTTGATGAACTCTTACAAAGGTTCAGTGGCATTTTGGCTCCGTTGAAATGAATATGAATAGAAGGGTAAGTAATTTCCTGCTCTGTTATGGCTTACAAAGACCAGTCACTAAGTCTCCAACTTTTCAGGATAATCATGAATTCCTCTCATTGCTTGAAGGATCAACACATCCGGAGTAAGTCTAGAGAAACATCTGACTGAATGTTACTACTGTGAACAAAGACGGGCCAATGTTTTCATGTCATTCTGGTTCTGTAAAGGACTTTGATTGAAGTAAAGTGCTCTGCTATGTCTCATTGGGCCTAGAAACTGCTTGTAAATGGAACTTAGAGAAACAGTTAAGAGAAACGCATGGTTTAAATGAGGACGAGATGTGTAGACAACAAGACGTTCATCCTTTACACTCTAAAAAAGTTAAAAACAACCCAAGTTGGGTTGAAAATGGACAAACCCAGCCATTGGGTAGTTTTATTTAACTCAACTATTGTTTAAAAAATACTGTATTGCTTGCTTAAACTGAACACAAAGTATGTTGTAAATTAAAAATCAGACACATAATTACTAGAGGCAACAATAATAATCATTCAAATTTATTAAAAAATGTTTATTGTTTAATTATTATTCATTAAACTTATTAATAAATGTTCATTTCCAACATACTTAAGGCTCATTATAAGGAAGCAATATAGTCATTTTTAAACAATAGTTGAGATAAATAAAACTGTCCAGCATGTTGGGCAAAAATTTAACCCAAACACTGGGTTAAAACAACCCATTCGCTGAGTTTGTCCATTTTCAACCCAACTAGGGTTATTTTTAACCCAGCATTTTTTCACTAGAAAAAAAAATTGCAATATAATTCCATTATTTCATTATTTGGAAGGGTGGGATGTGCAGTTATCGTCCACCTTTACAAGGTCAATAAAAAAAAAAAAAATCTATAAAGATGTCAACAGGATTACTAATGGAATTCCAATCATTACTTGCAACCAATCCAAAAGGATCTTAATGGGGTAATAAAAAAAAAAAAAAAAAAAAAAAGAATCCTTTTGGAATCAGATTCTAACAATTACTGAAAAATAGGAATTTAGCTCATTTTGATCCTTAAGGTTCTTCAAATCCTCCATCAGTGAATCTGTACCCTCATAAAAATAAAAGTTTTTTGCAGCAAACAGTTGAACTGTCCTTAAAAATGTCATTTTTATTCCTTAGTGTAAAGAACATTTTAATAGCCTTTTTAAAGAACCTTTTTCACTACACTAAAAAATGCTGGGTTAAAAACAACCCAACTTGGGTTGAAAATGAACAAACCCAGTGTTTGGGTTAAATGTGCTGGACAGTTTTATTTAACCAAACTATTGTTTAAAATTATGATATGGCTGGCTTCAAATGAACCCAAAATAGGTTAGAAATTAAAATGTTGTAAATTAGAAATCAGACACATAATTACTAGAGGCAACAATAATAATCAAAAGATGAACTTTTATTAATAACTGTTTATTAAACAAAACTACCCAGCAGGTTGGTCAAAAACAACCCATTCACTTTTATTTAACCCAGCTTGGGTTGTTTTTAACCCAGCATTTAAAGAACCTTTTTTGTGGAATGAAAACGTTCTATGGATGTTAAAGGTTCTTAATGGAACCAGATGCCAATAAAGAACCTTTAGTTTTTATCTTCACCACATTGAAAAGCAATAATATAGGCCTATAGGCTATAATAAAAGTCTATTTAGTTTCCACAACGGTATACATATACACATGTATTCATAATATCACACTCACCCTTTTAAATCTATCTGTATTCTCGTTGAGTTGGTGTGATTTCGGTGTCTCTGTGGTTTGCTCCTGCTTTGTGGAGGATGGATGAGATCATGAGGCATCTGGCGACTGACTGATGAGGAGTTTGCGATCGCCAGGGAAAGAAATGACATGCAAAATGACAACCTCCATAGTTCTGACATCGTTATTCCGACCTAGCGAGCTGCAATCGATGCGTTTTCCAAAGTCGTTTTTGCTCTGAAAGTCAGTAAATATGATGCGTCAACGCTGATGGCCCTCATTCATTGTAACGGTGAACTGATTCTCTCCATCTAGACGCGCTGCTGCGAGTCCGGACGAGCGCAGACTGACTCACATGAATGAAAGAGATGCGTGAAAAACTTTGGGCCAATCAGAGTGATATCTGTCTTGTAGCCAGGAGACAGCCAATCAGAGCACAGACTGATGGAGCAGTGCGTGAGGAGTGTGGTAGATAGACATTTAGAAAACATTTGCTTAGTGACATTTTTAGGGGGAGATTGGAGACGCATACTAGAATACGCTTTTAATTATGTATTTACATATTGCAAACATTATAACAAAACTAGTAAAAATGCTGCTCAAAAGCGGATGTAAAATATGGGTGTCCACTAATAAAGATACTTTTGCATCACCGAATTCAATACTCAACAATGCTTGTGCTGTCGTTTTCCCTCCAAAATAATGTCACTCAGATTCAGGCCTTTATTTTTTTAAATCTCATGTTAATCTTGAGTACCTATAGAGTATTAGTGCATCCTTCTTATCTCCAAAAAGTCTTTAGTTTTATCATATTTATAAAAGATACATACGCTGTACCGAGTATTTCCGAAAACAGCCGAGCGCCTGGAGGCGTGTCCTGTGAGCGGAGCTAAAGAGTGCCGAGCTGTCACGAGCACGCTCAGCTTTTGTGTAGCGATCGTCTGCAAGCTATCAATGGTCAGCTAAACAAATATATTTAAACACACACAAAACATTATCCCTGATAACTTTTGAATCACTATAATGAATATAGCGTATAGTGAATGAGGAATAATGAATTTATGAATTCACTACGTTCGTGTTGTTTACATTATATGCACTTAGGCGCCTATTGCCAACAAAACAGACATTTGAAGCAGTTTTACTCACCGCCTGCGGATCATTATCCCAGACTGGCCTTGTTTATGAAACCGTAAGCACCGATCCTGAGGGCTCGAGCAGCCATGGAAAAATACGAGATATTCTCCATTCATTTTAACCAATAAAAAAGTGATTGCAACTATCAGTTTCTATGGTTATTTTAATAACAAATGTCGAGAGCGCATCAATGTATTGCGTGAGCACAAAACTCTCAGCTCCACTTAACGCTGGGTTCTTTGGAAAGCAAGGTTATCTTTCCCTCACAACCAAAAACACACTTCTTTGGTGACATTATGAAGTCTTGTGACCTGTGCGTGTGCAGCGCTGCCGACGACTTCCGTAAACCCGAACGCGCGTTGATGGTCGTGTTCTTGCTCTCTCGCTCTGGTCGACATGTGTGCGCGCCCTTCCGGGAACAGTGCCCGTACAAGGAATTTCGCCCCCGTTTACGTCACTCATGCCCATACTCGAAAAAAAGATCCCGAATCCTGTAAGGATTTGAAAGAGAATTTTTGGCACGTCATTCGTCCAACTCGTGTTTTGAAACTTTGGCCATGTCTAGCATGAGAATCCAACTCTTTAACAGTGTAAATAAGTCAGAAATAGAATTATACCCCCCTTTTAAATTATTATTTAGATTAACAGGATCTTTTCAATTTCAAAAGAGAGGAAAAATGATATATATTAACTGATTTAATTTTAGAAGTGAGTAGAAAACAGTATGTAGAAAATGGTAACATGACTCCTATGTTTGCATAAAATGAACCATAAAATGAACTGATATGATTTCTATCCAAGAAATAAACCACATGCTTAGTCTAAACGTCATTTACATTGTCAGTCACCACTATGCATCCAAACACTTGAACAAAAGATAAATAAAACATTGCCATGGGAAATCTATTCCCGGGACGATCATCACTGAAGCAAACACAACATCTAGTCCTTTTGTATTACTGGGCAGTAAGGGCGTCCAGATGTCTGAAGGTTAGTGGTTGGGTGTCCAGTCGAAAGTAATGAACTTCTCTTCACACAGGGGTGTAAATGTACACTAACACCATCACTAGAAGATTGAGGATGATAGCAGTGACTCCAATAAGGCAGGATATTCTCTCTGTGGACTCCTTGCTGCCGTCTGCGGTCATGAATGGCTGCTGGTGTCGCTGCCTCTGTGGGCTGTTCCTGCGACAGGGCAAATATTCCCCTGTTCACATACAAATGGATTTACCATGCATCAGACCTATAGGTCAACAGTTCTTAAAGGGGACATGAAAATCTGACTTTTTCCGTGTTTAAGTGCACCAGGTCCCCGGTGCATCTACCAACCCAGAAAACGTGCAAAAGGACAACCCAGTAACTTTGTTTTGGTAAGTCTTTCTCTGCAAGCATGTGAAAAAACGATTTTGCTCCCCTTGTGGGAAGGAGATGTTATTATAATATTACCACCCACGTATGTTTCCACCCACGGCGCCACCATTTTGTTTTCGCAAGCGACAACAGTATACCAGTAACTGATCTAATCACTGATCTGTTAACGGCTATAATAGTAAACATCTGAGCCACTAAGGACGCAGCGGTGTAATTTTATTTATGAAGGGAATGTGTACAGATAAATTAATCTACCAGTATGTGCAAGTCATTTTACACCAGACTGCTTTGCACACGAGGGTCAGTAAAACAGGATTTGCACAGAAGTTGATTCTTAAAGATGGATCGATACCAACCGTTCATGATCCAATTTCATATACATATTTCAAGATGTCTGCAAATCGTCATTCTGAATGGGTTTCGTTAGCATGTTGCTAATGTAGTGTTAAATATGGCTAAAGTTACCATTGTTTATTACTGTATGCATGGAGACCAGAGCCATGTTGTTATTTTTAACCCAAAAACGCTTGCAGTCTGTATAATTCATAAACACGTCTTCATTCTTATTGAGTTAGCTGTACAGCGCGCTAATCGAATGTTAGCAAAAATTCACAAAAAAATACATGCCCATACCATGTGATCCTAATATGCTGCATCACAAATAGTTTATAATGATCCATTTTGAGAGTTATATTTGCTGTGTGAGCTTCTCCTGTATTGTTTATGCCTCAGTGCATGAGATGCTCAGTACTGCAGAACACGAGATCCAGGGGGCGGGATCTCCTCCCACTTTACATATCCCTAAACCTACCCATCTCCTCCCCCTGGACCTAAACCTACTCGTCCCCACCCCCTGGATCTGGATCCAACTCCTCCCACTTTACATATCTCTTAACCTACCCGTCTCCGCCCCCTGGATCTCGTGTGCTCTGCAGTGAGGGGCTACTGCAGTGCATTGGAATTGCGAGCTTGAGCGCAAGCTCATTTGCATTTAAAGGTACACACACCAAATCAGCGCATTTTTTTCTTCCGCAGTTGAAACACGGTAAAATAAAAAAATCCATGGGGTATTTTGAGCTGTAATTTCACAGACACATTCTGGGGACACCTGAGACTTATATTACATCTCGTAAAAAGGGGCATAGTAGGTCACCTTTAAAAGAACCTTTTTTTTTTTTTCTTTTCATTTTAATAATCTAAAGAACCTTTCTCCACTACAAAGAACCTTTAGAGGTTCCATGGACGTTAAAGGTTCTTCATGGAACTTTCAATGCCAAAAAAAATAACCTTAATTTTCAAAAGATGACTCTGACTATATATACTCTGACTATTTCTATATATCAAACAGTATAGTTTGATGTATACTTACAATATATTGTAATACTTACAATATAAGTATTGTAAAAATATTTTTGTTCAAAATAATAAATTAATAGTTTAATTTAGTAATTTATTATAATAAGAAACTCTTTTATATGTGTGCTGTTGTGCATCATATTCACTAGATGGCACTAACAATCAAAGTAAATGTTTCACTAGACTGTGGTTGATCAGCTTGAACAATTCAGTTAAGGCAAAGACACATAGAAGCACATTGTCTTTTTAAAAAAGAAAGAAAGAAAGAAAAGAACCTGAATAATAAAATGGAATAAACTCATCCTTTATTGTTGTCACATGACATAAATCTACAGTAGGTACTGATATTTCATTCATCAAATTATCTATAGATTTAAGTCATATGACAGTCTCATGGCAATTCATAACTATTTACATTTTGACTAACTGGTGGTGAATCCCAAATGGATTCATACAGTTTCATTCTTAGTTTTCATTCTCCTGATTAGATCACTTATTTGTATATATTCTTCACAGTGATAAAAAGCAACCCTTGAGTTCAGTTATTCTGTGTTAGTCTGATCACACACACACCTGAGTTATTTACCTGAATCATGTCCTCCTGACCCATGGTTCTCGTGTTTCTTACACACACAGCTTTTACGTCTTTTCCACTCTTCGGTGACTGTAGCACATGACTGTACGTCTCCTCCATGTCTCTTGTTTCCAAAGTCCTCTCAGAAAGGAATCAGATTACACTCTTCAAATATGGAAGAATGTCACATTCATCGTCAGGCCTTTGTGCTGGTTTTAGACTGGTTCAGATCAGGAATGGAAAGACTCCTGCTGACATCACAAACACATTCTGATGGACTGCAGCCTCTGACTGCTGAAACCTATGGAGACCAGAATGGCCCATGGTTTCAAAGGGCTTTCCTTACTCAAAAGAGACATGAAGATTGATTGTGGGAAAAGGTCATTTATCTTCATTAAAGAAAGAAGGATTATGATGGAAGAGTTTGATGGAGCAGTAGTATTCTTGTCATTTTGAACAGATATAATTTGTCCTCAAGAGCTTATAATGACAGTGTCAGTTAAAAGACTTTCCTTAAAAGAAGTATACTTTTAATAAACTTTAAAGTGTGAACTGAATGTAATGTTTTCAGACACTGTTATTTAGAATTAAATGAAAATGTATTATAGTTTACATTTATATTAAAAGCTTTTTTTTTTTTTTTTTTTTTACCCACTTAAGTAGGACTTAAAAGTGTACTTAAGCGTCCATTTTCCATTGGTCAGAACCTATTATGGAAATATTTTTACTTTAAAACAATATACTTAGAGTTACTTATATATTATAAAATATATTTTTATATTGAAATTAAGAAATGTTGATACATAAAACATTTTTTGCAATGTTTTTTTTTTGACTCACTTAAGTAGGACTTTAGTACATCTTTATATGTAATTTCATAATTACTTCTATTGTCTTTAAAGTATTTATAACTAAATATATACTTGAATGTTATTTCTATTGAAACTTGTATGTCATGTAATTAAATATTTGTAATAATGAAGTTGCAATTTAGTACATGTAAAATGTATTTACTTTAACTGTAATATCAAATACACAGTTCAAATTATAATCAAGTACTTTACATGTGCTTTAGTATGTTACTCAACACATCAAAAATAAACACTTCTTTGAGACATGACAAAACATTATTAAAACAGAATGATTTAAAATGTACTTTAAATTATTTAATTTTACATTACAGTTTAAATAGTGTACTTAAGTGTGCTAAAAAACAGTGTACTCTCTTTAAGTGCACTTAAGGGGCTTTTTATTTCATTAATTTATCTGCATGTACGTTTTTTTTTTTTTTTTTTTTTTTTTCAAATACACTGCTAAGATTTTAAGTACACTACAAGTGCACATACAATACAATACAATTAAGTATACTTCATTTTCACAAGGGCTGGGTGTTTTCTGGGCCAAAAGAGGACTAAATAAGACCGGTCTGAACTCCATATGCTCTCTCAGACCTTCTTTTGAAGGTGAATTGAATTCTTGCTTTCAGTACAGAAAGCTTAAGCCCTGTAGACCAGACTTTCCTCAGATAAAGCCTGACACAGAACTAATTGCACAAGGCCTCAGAGAGCCAGTGAGAGAGGGAGCAAGGCGTCCAATGGGTCTGAAATGTTATAATGGGCAATTGTGGTAGTACTGCCACTTACCTGGACACGTTTCTAATGAGCACTTGGGATGTAATTAGAGATCAGAGGTCAGTGTTATGTAACCCAGGGGTCAGTAGAGGGCAGGACGAAGACAGATGGAGGTAGATCATGAGGAAAAATTAACTCAAATGCTGCAACTACAGATTTCAATGCATTTTTTTCCAGAGAAGATCGAATATCTGAAATTGTTACAGTAAAAATAATCAGTGCACCACAATAATTAGCTGAAATGTGTATTTGCATTTATCAAGAATTACAATGGACAAATATTCTATTATCTATTAAATTCTATTGATAAAACATTTTCTCTCATCAGCGGTTGTAATGAGAACTGACTGTGTAGACAGAGCTGTTGACAGATGGCAGAGATGGGTCTACATAATTATACATCTTGAATTATATAAATACATTGGGGTCCAAATGTCTGAGAACAGGAGTGAAAAATCCTATTTGATTAGTGATTGTATATATCTGTGCATTAGTGGTGGGGATTTATTCAGTGGCTCTTACTGCAGGTTACATTGTTGTGTTTATGAGTGAGTCAAATTAATTCACTCAAACGATTCCTTCAAAAAACACCTGAGGAACGAGCAAGTGACTCTATGAGTCATTGAATTATTTACTCTACCAATTTGTTCAAAACACTGAATCATTGAAGAACGAAATACAGCTATTGTTGTGTCATTTATTAGCAATATTGAAATGAAATGGTACTCAAAATTAACTTGTTTATTGAACTTTCATATGAAAGATTACACAGTCATGCTGTGTCCTTGTCAGAAAGTGTCCAAGCAGTCGTTGCAACTAACTTTAACTGTCGCCATCCCGATGCTTGATGCTATTTTTATTTATTGCCTTTTTTTGCATCACATATTTTAGTAATCATCATAAATTAGGTATCATTTGAAATCTTAACTCAGATTTCATCCTGTGAAAACCGTTTTAAAATTGGTCATTGCATTAGGCCTACCATGGAAACAGTAATTTAAATCATTTTAGCATGCTCCACCCCCTAGTTGGTGTTGTCATGTTTCATATTACAAAATTTATTTTAACTACTTTATAGTCAAACATTTTCTAATCAAAACACATATTGTCGAAAAGGTCTGAATTCTCAAGCAAAAAGTGGTTTATTAGTTATATAAGCTTGGACACATTTCTTTTTCTTTCTTTTTTTTCTTTCCTTTTCTTTCCTTTTTTCTGTGGCATCAGAAAAGCTGGGACACTCGTTGGTTTTTGCTTACTTGTTTAAATGCTTGTCTGTTGAACTGTTGTATAACACACACACACACACACACACACACACACACAGGTTTGTTTTCCTATCAAAGTGAGGACATTCCATAGGCGTAATGGTTTTTATACTGTACAAACTGTACTATTCTATCCCCTACACCTAAACCTAAACATTGTTTAGTATGTTATTAAAGTTATTTTAATTATGAGGACTCATGAAATGTCCTCATATTTCATCTTTACGTCGTAATACCAGTGTAATACCCATGTCATTATACAAATTTGTGTCCTCATAAATCACAACCCCCCCCCCCACACACACACACACACACATACACAAATTATACTAAACTACATAATGCTTTTGCATTATGCTGTTGAATTACATAACTGCACAATCTCATTAAGGAAATTAGAGTATACATTGCACGAAGAAAGTGTGTGTGTTGCTTGATCATGCAAAGATTCACACATCTCGCAATTTTATTTTCCTCAGTGTGCTTTTCACATTTAGCTTCAGGGAATTTCTTGCTTCTGTAATGAAGGAAAAGGTCTTGTGGTTATTTAAAGCAAAATGCATGTGCTACTATTTGTGTGTGTGTGTGTGTGGAGGGTTGTCATGTCATGCAAATAGTTAAGGATGTGGAAATCATAGGCTGTCTTAGAGAGAGAATATAAGAGAAAGTGACAAACGTACAAAAAAGATATTCTTAGTGTGACATTGGGGTTATTTTATTTAAGATAATCTGAAGAAATGTTTGCATTAAACATTATATTGAGAGTATATTTTTGGTTCTATGGAGGGAACCTGATATATATGAAGACAAATATATAAACAAATTAGCTAACTAGTCCTTAAAAAAGTAACTTGGATTGCACATTAATGATAATATATAAATATATTTATTCATTCATTTAAAATATATACAGTACATTTTTATTTGTTCATGAACCAATAATTTCGACACGATGGAAGTTTTTTGCAGCAGCTTTAAAATGAACGAACGTCACAATATTCCTCATTTAAATAATTCATATGCAGAATAAAGGGGCGGGGCCTGGTTGAGTTAGTTAGTAGTGTGTTGAAACTGGCGGTTATGGTAAGGGGCGGGACATTTCCCAAACACCAATCACAACACATTGCTCCAGCCGACCAATCAGAGCACATTGTGCTTTTCAGAAGGAGGGGCTTCATAGAGACAGGAACTAAACAGAGCGTTACTGACAGACTGGGAAGAGAGGAGCTGCAACAATGGAAAATATGAGGAAAATAATCAACATTCAAGCATGAAAACCTGTTCTAGTAAAACCAAGACTTTGTAAACGGGCACAATAGGCCCTTGTTAAAGCTCTTATGTGGAACCACATGGGTGTTTCTGTATAGCTGTAGCCATACTTAAAATTCCTCTAAAAAGAAAAATCTAAACAGAAAAGATGTGTCAATAATTCAGGAAGCGGCTTCTGCAGAGAGGCCTGTAAACACAACAGGATCTTCACACCCGTCACTGTGAGAAGCAGCTCTGTGCCCTGCTGTACCTGTACTGTTACACAAGTCTCCAAGACTGTGTCTGCTGTGGTTTGGGCTGATATAGCAGCAAGACGCTCAATTAAAAACAGATAAACAAGAGTCCCCTCACGTCCCATGGATCCACTCTTACTACAAAACAAGCCCCTTTCTAAGTACAGGCATGTGTTCTTGGGAGTTCGGGGAAAGGACATGGCCAGCAACAGTCTCAAAGTGACAGTGTCACGCTGAAATATTTATAAATGCCTTTATACTTTAAAGATTTAGGACTGTGGCTGACAAATGTTCTACAGCTTTAAAAGATATGGGACTATTCATTTCTAATCCTCAAACATCCACAGCCCAAATTCAGTCAAACTATATAAAAAATGAATGAATAAATAAAGCAGGCACTTTCCAAGAATAGATTACAAGAGTGGTCATTTCATGTGGGTTAGCTGTTTACTAACTTTTTAATTAGTCTTCCCATTAATGGCATCATTTTGTTCGTTCACACTGGCTACTTCTGAAAACTTAGGCAGCTGACTTGTTGCCTCGCTGCCTTTTCTGGCAATGACTTTGTAGGCAGCGTTTGCATACTTGTGAGGCACGCTGCAACAGTTTAATGATCTACAGCAAACAGAGCGAGCTTTGTTGAAAACGAAGCAAATATTTAATTACTACAATAGTAATTTCTCACTAAATGACATCAGAAGTGGACAACGTTGGTCATAAACATACATTTACACACAAACTGACCACTAACTGCAACTTTCAGATGCCATCTTTATTTTTAAGCTCAACTGTCACAGAATGGAAAGTACAGGATTGTGGAATATCAAAGATTATGAGAATATGCTGCCTTCAAAAATTGATCAGATGAAGGTATCTAAAGAGATAGGAAGTGAATCTAACATTGGATTCAGATGTGCCTTGATGCCTTCCTACCTTGGAATGCTTCCTCCGAAGCTTTTGGATGCAGCCACTGAGACGTATGAAAATAAGAGACAGGATTTATCGCACGAACCAATCATATTCAGTGATAGCGTGATGGAGGCATTGTCTCCTCTCACATAACTTCATTCATACTCATGTATCCCTCATCAAACCAACCAACTCAATCTCATGGCATTTCGTGCATATTTTATGAGGTGGCTAATTCGTACAAATCTGTACGTCCTCAATCGAATGAATTTGTATGAAAAAAGTGTCACCAGGAAGGACCACCCGTAACCCCGGCCCTAAACCTACACATCACTGGGGTGTAGACAAATCGTACAAAAACGTACGAGTGAGGTTGTACGAATTGCTACGAATTAGCCACCTCGTAAAATACATACATATTGCTGTGAGATTGCGTTTAGGGGGTCTGTTAAAACTCAATGGGCTCAGAGGAGGCAAGAAAGACGCTGACTCCTGCTGTACCTTTAGGTGCGTTCATGCCATGTTGTAATTACCATAATTATGAGATTTCAACTTGTAAAAAGCGTTCACATCCTCACAGAGCTCGTAATTACATCTTGTAAGATGGGAATTTTCTGAGAGCTCCTACTTGTACTATGTGACCACTGTACCACCTGACCTCTGCATAGGCGTTGATAGTGTTGCCAAAGAATCGCATAATTCCCAGTCCAAGGAGGTGATCAGCTCCAAACAGAACGTCACATGTTGTCATCTTAAGACTACGGTCATTACAATATGGCCTGAACGCAGCATTTACCAGCGGGTGTCGCTGTCGGACAGTGTTACTTTAGAAAAATGGCTGATTTTTATTGTCATATTTTGTAATATTTTATTATAATAGGTTTTATTTTTGTTTTATGGATTCTTTTCTTATCCATTTTTTTTTTTTTTTTTTTTTTTTTTTGAGGAGGCACTGCTTCCCTTGCCTCCTCGGAGGAATCGCCCCTGATATAACGTAATGTGGCTCCTACATTCACTATAAGATGACATGGCGTAGGCATGTCATGTCGGGAAATGCCACTGACTGTCCATGAAGAGAGCAGATGGCATGTGTTCGCTGCAGGCGTTCGACTCCCAGTGGAGCCGCTCACTCGCTCTCCGCCTCCACTTATTTTCCTGGCGTTATTTTGCGTCATCTTGCCATCCGAATGAGCAAATGGGAGACAGGGAAATCTCTTTTTTATACCTTCAGACATCATCTTGGCAATGCACTATTTTGTTTTTTACTGTTGTATCAGGGAGAAGCAGAATATGTCAGGGGTCTTAATTCAGAGAATTAGTTATGCTGAGTGCTTTTGTTACTGCTGAAAAAATTTAAAATCCTAGGAATTCCCTTATGAACACTTTGTTGGATTAGATGGATTTTACAAGTTTAATTTTTTTTTTTTTTTTTTTCAAATTAACTCAGAACACAGAAATTGTATTGTTGAAGTAAATCCTTAAAGCCAGCATGAAACAGGAATTGCAATAGTCTTTTCTTCCCTACAGTGGAGGGTTATTATAGTTACTAAAACCGAAACTAACCATAAAAAACATTTTCGTTACATGGAATAAAATAAATGTTAACTGAAATAAAACAAGATGTATTAAAGAAAAACTTACTTTATTTCAGCTAGTTGCCAAGGCAACATTTCTCATTTTAACCCTTGTGCGTCAATTAAAAAAAGGTCCATAGAGATTATTACATTATTTTATATAAAATATATATTTTATGAAACATGTTGTACTCTAAAACTGCTAGAAAATCAAAGCCATAGGCTGATATCTCAAAAAATGAGCTTTCAGTAAGATTTTGTTTGGGCGTAGTACCAAATTTTCACCATTAGATGCCAGCAAAACTGCACTGGTGCACACAGTGAGTTTTTCTCTCTCAAATATTACAAGCACACAAACTTTTTTTAACACACATACAGACCACACTCTGACATCCATAACAACACACCCACACAATTATAGCTGCTTAAAGGGTTAGTTCACTCAAAAATGAAAATAATGTAATTAATTACTCACCCTCATGTCGTTCCACACCTGTAAGACCTTCGTTCATCTTCGGAACACAAATTAAGATATTTTTGATGAAATCCGATGGCTCAGTGAGGCCTCCATAGACATTATAATCTTAATATTATAAAGCAAATCTATTATAAAGTGAAATCTTCGCTTTATAATATTAAGATTGAACCACTGAACTCACATGAACTGTTTTAAATATGTTTGGAGTACCTTTCTAGATCTTGAGAAGTTCAATGACTTTGCTGTCTATGGAGGCCTCACTGAGCCATCGGTTTTCATCAAAAATAACTTAATTTGTGTTCTGAAGATGAACGAAGGTCTTGGAACGACATGAGGGTGAGTAATAAATGACATTATTTTTATTTCTGGGTGAACTAACCCTTTAATTCATCAAATTGGCTCTATAATAAGCAGAAAATAGGAAGTGTTGATTTGATTGCTTCTACTATTCTCATTTGTAAGTCGCTTTGGAGAAAAGCGTCTGCTAAATGACTAGATGTAAATGTATTTGCTTTATAGGCCAAGCCTGAGAAAATGGCACCATCTGGTAAAAAATAGTAAAAATTAAAATTTTTGAAGCCTTGCCAACAGAATGAAAGCCTGTTAACAAAGATTGCATCATTTTATAGTTAAATGGCTCTGGGATTAAAAAGTGCAGTTTTAATGGGTTTCAATGGGGACATTTTTGTCCTTCAGGTCCTGAAAGGAACCATTTTGTGTTACTGGTGCAAAATAGATTTATTAAAGAAAATAGGGGTGAAATAGTAAAATTCCAATAAAAATACATACCTGTGCCAAAATGTATGCAGTTGGCATTAACACAGGCAAAATTATCAAAAAAAACAAAACAACAAAAAAAAAAAAAACTGAAAAAGACGAAAATGTCCATAAGGTCGCACAAGGGTTAATGTAATTTAACTTGATGTACTAAAACAAAAATAAAAATTGATTCAAAATATTGATAAAAACTATAATAGTATCTCAATGATACTAAAATAGTAAATGATACAAAAAGAAAAGAAAATAATGATGTGCATGGATAAATTATTTATAATAAATACTGCAATGTTCCATAAAATAATTGGAAGGGGGGCAAAAAGGAATTGTTAATTTTGATTTCATGGTCATTTTAAAGGGACGGTTCTCCCCTCATCATTTACTCACCCTCATGTTGATTGAAACCTGTATGACTTTCTTTATTCAGTGGAAGACAAAAGTAGATTATAAGCTGAATGGAAGTCAGTCACCATTCATTTCCATTGCATCTTTTATCCATATAATGAAAGTGAATAGTGACTGAGTCTGTCATTCTCCCTAACATCTCCTTTTGAGCTCAGAGGAAGTCATATGATGACAGATTGGGTGAACTGTCCCTTTAATTATAAGAAACATTGGATACATCTTCTTCTTAGGTTTATTAAAGTTTAATATTTTCTTTCAAAACATTGCAGAAGAAGCTAAAAGCCCATTTCAGCAGTCAAAACCATTTCTTATGATGTTTTAAAAGCATGTTTCCAACCCCATCTTTCCCTTATTTCATATTACTCTGACAGTCAAACCATTTTTTGTTGTACAAAACTATCACAACACTGTTTTCATCAGGTTGAAGTTTTTAGTTGCAAAAAGCACATTGAGTAGAAAGTGTCAATTGAGATCAGTCTCATTATATGATCGTGACAGCAACAAAGAGGCCGACTGCCTTCACTTTTCAAGTAAACTTTCCCACTAACCTGCTAAACACCTGAGAACAAGACACTGTTGTGGCATTCTGCTCTGTTGTGCTTTATATAGAGACAATGCAATAAAAAAACAACTAATTCAGTTACCTTTTGCCTATCTCTGCATGTTCAAAAACAGATTTTAGAGCCTCAAAATCTGGACCTTAATGTTGCTCTATGCTCTGGATCCGCATCTGGACTGCATGTGCCCAGGTCAGCTGTTAGTGAAAGTCACACACATCTGAAATAGCGTATATAATAATTAGTGTACGTAAGAAATCAGAGAACATGCAATTATAATCAAGACTATACAAAATGAACATGTGAAAAATGAACAGATATACAAATAATTAATGACGTGTAAGCTATCTTTAGACTAACTGAAACTAAAAGGTCTCAGTGTAGCTTTGAACTCAATGCTTGCATTTTCCAGTTTGATTGAAAAGGTCAGGCACTGCTTGATGGTTTTTGGTGAAGAAAAATGATGCCAGTCTTTTCCTGCCTCTGTTTTTCTCCGCTTTATTGCCATTCCGTCAGATGAGGGCATCCTGTAGCTTGAGAACTTAAAAGGTGGTGTAGATGTAGACGAAGATGACTACCAGCAGGTTGAGCACGGTGCCGATAATCCCCAGTATTGCCAGAATCCTCTCCTCTCGATCGTTCTCTGGCTCCTCCGCGATGGCCCGACACCTGTGATGATGGCCATGGGGGAGCATGTTTAATATCACTGATCCCCACCTCCAGGGGGAGCCACGCCTGCTGCAGAGAGACAGAGACATGATTGAAGAGGAGATGTGTAAGACCTACTACAATACAATGAGATTTTCACATATTCTTAAAGGATTAGTTCACTTCAGAATTAAAATTTCCTGATAATTTACTCACCCCCATGTCATCCAAGATGTTTATGTCTTTCTTTCTTCATTTGAAAATAAATTAAGGATTAGGATTTTTCTCCATATAGTGGACTCCAACAGTTACCAACGGATTGAAGGTCCAAATTGCAATTTCAATGCAGCTTCAAAGGGCTCTACACGATCCTAGACGAGGAATAAGAGTCTTATCTAGGGTGACATATAGGCAGGAGTACTATGGTAGGGCGAAAAACATCTAATTTTTCTCCTCCAACTTCAAAAATCGTCCAACATCATTGTTTTACCTTTTTTGTAAAGGCCGTTTGACTTAGTCTTTGCACGTTCGTTTTGTGAACACTTGCTCTGTACTTCTGCGTACGTCACGCGTGACAATTACGTAATGCATGGCGCATCGCTGAGCATTTGTGGTTAAAAAGTATATACTTTTTTTTTTTTTTTAAATGACAGACCGTTTAACTAGATAAGACCCTTATTCCTCGTCTGGGATCGTGTAGAGCTCTTTGAAGCTGCACTGAAACTGACATTTGGACCTTCAACCCGTTGAACCCCAGTGAAGTCCACTATATTGAGAAAAATCCTGGAATGTTTTCATGTATACATGAGTCTTCATGTTTGGTTCATGAGTTGAGAAATCTAGCAAATTTTGAAATCATATGAAGCACTTTACATTTAGCCATACGACGTTCTGAAAATAGAAAACTCTGGGTTGTAGTTTCTGTCTTGTTTTACAAATTCGCTTCTCCCCTCTAATCTGATGTGATCCACATGTCAAAGTGAAATGTTTTATAATGCATGTTCAGCCTAATCATGAGCGGCCAGTTTTGCCACCTTGTCATTAAATAGCTAATCAGTTGGACAGGAACTGAGCAGATGCACACGCTTTGAGGGCTTCCAGAAAATATGCCCGGCAAAGATCTTCTTAGGTGTTTGTTAACTGTTTTTTACTTTTTGTTTTCCTCACAAAAGATGGCTGGAGGTCAACAGCACTGAGCCAAGCAGCTGTTGCCGAAGCATAAGGACCCATGAGACCCTGTGAGACAAGGCTGTCACCCTCTCTCCACTCTGCTGTGGCTTAGCCATTCAGCGGTGAAACACGATTATTTCCAACCCAATTAGGGGCAAATACAAGCGGCACCTCCTTGCTCTAGGCCCAGTCAGAGAGGCACTTGCACATGGCCCGAACGCCTTGCCAGGCTCAGAGGGATATTCAACAACCCTGCGCAACAGCCAAATGGCTTCTAGAAATGAGGGGGAGTGAAACAAACAACGAAAGAGAAACACAGGGGGAAAAAAAAGGATAAAGAGGATCTTTAGCATTGAATGCAAACAACAAATCTTCGGAATCCAGAGGAAATTTAGACGAGGCTGCATACACAAGTCCTCATGTTTGGTTCATGAAATCATTAATGTTATGATTAAACACTTGTTGAAAAATTAACCACCAATAAGGGAATCAGACGGTGAACCTAATTTAAAAATTGTACAGAAAACCTTCATACATATTCATATTCATACACCTTCAGAAACACTATTTATCTGTACAGCAGTCAAAGTCTAGATATTTATTTGCATTAGCAATGCATTGGCATTAAAACTTATAATTTTCATGCTTTCAAGAAAATGTGTGTTGCCAAATCAATTGATACACTTCCATGGTGTTATGGCTATTTTCTGGGATGTTTTTGTGTGGTTTCTAAGAGGTTTTTACTAGCCCAAGTCAAAAGAGCCCAACCACAAGTCTTATATTCTGGCCTCAAGGCAATTTTTATAATATGTCAGGTGAAAATAGTACACCTGGCCACTTAGAAAAGAAATAGCACACTTTACCTAAACAAGCTGCACGATTTGAAGATCATATTCATAACAAGTTTTATTACTTAGAGTTTGGGGTATGTTGAAATCCCTTGGCAATAGTAGTAGTAGTAGTAGCAAAAGCAACCTAAATTGCCACCAACCTCAACATAGAGATATTCTTTTTTAGTCCTTGTAGCTCTACATATAATAAGGGTACAATACCCAGTTGAGGAAATTGTTGAAAGCCCAACAACATGTGTGGCTCTTGTATGTCAGGGCAGTGAGCCATGTGAAAACTGGAAGAACTCCAGTGCTGCGTTGAGTCACAAATTTTTAAAAAGCAGAGAAAAAGCAAGCATGAAAAAAGTGGGGGTGGACGATTGGGCGAATGAATGATGGGTTGGGTTGACTCAAACCCAATAGCCTAAAACCATTGTCAGAAAAATGAGCATCATTGGATGAGCTCAATGAGTCAGCCATCTTGTTCTGTCCATTGTACTGAAGAGCTTCTAAAATTAAAATAACACTGGTACAAGACAAAAGCAGCACTAGTGCTTGATGCCAGGATGAAGAGTTTGTACTACACTTCTTTTGTGTAGTGCCAGCTACAGTACATATGGCAAATGAAGAATCTATCTATTGTCGGTCGGCCGGCTGGTCGGTCTTTCTATCTATCTGTCTGTCTATCTACTGTATCTGTCGGTTTGTCCAAACTGTGACTGTACAACTTCAAAACTTTCCTTAATACTTTCAGTCAATGAAAAGCTGAATTCAGAACATCATTTCTATTTCTATTCTTTCAGAAGCATCACTAAACTGACTGTGTGTGATTAAACAGGTTTAATCTGTGTATGGATTGCCTGTCCTAATCTACCCTAATAGTAATAGCAAAAACTCCAGCAGGAATATTGAAAAGGCATCATCAATCAATCATAGCTAAAGCATATCAGGCAGCAATACTGTGAGAGATTGTGAAAAGGAATACAAAACAAAATTGCATAGAGCATCTGTGTGCCGTCCGTAGAGGGTGAGAAACCAGGCCATAACTCTGTTTGATATACAGAAGTCCAGTGGTACACATTCAACTCAGTCCACAAAGCATGCATTAGTGATAACCTTTCAGACATACTCACATTACAAGTGCCACTCTGCAAAATTAATATTATAAGGGATCTAAAAGAATCTGTGTGTAGAGAACCCACTTCCCAACATTAAAGTATACACCAAACATATAAATCATGTTAAACAAAATGGAAACAACAGTATGTTATTCTTTTCTTTGTTTGAACATTTGAAAAGTTTCCAGTAAAGAAGCAGTAGGACGTCATTTCCAAAGAAATGTTCACAGAGAACACCCTTTTCCATTCCACTGCACTAATTTTCCATTGTTTTTCAGTGTAAACACGTGTTAGATGGATATGTTTGACTGTTGTGCTTGCGTTTTTTGCAGCATCTCACACATGGCAATCCAGGTTGTTCAATCCAAATTGTGTTGTTCTAAGAATGTTCTGAGAACATTATTCTATGTTCTGGTAATGTTTTCAGTTTGTTTTCATTGTTAGAACATTATCCCCTGGCATTCTTATGGAGTTTTTAGCAGGGGATTTCCCATCACTCGCTGGATGTGGACTCCAAAGTCGCTCAGACGTCAAATTTTGGTCAAAAATGAAAATCAGGTTGACGTTTAAACAACTCCAAAAACAGCATTACCAGTTTCACTTACTACAACCCAGATTTTCTGTCATATGTGTATAAAAGTTCTTATTTAGATAAAAAGAGGTTTAGATGTTGATGTCTGTTTGAAAGTAATAGTTCGATTTTGTGTCACCATTATGGTGATCAGTGTTGACCCTTACCTTTTTAATGTTAGTTTTTTGTTGGCTGGTGTAACTGTTTGTTACAGCAAGTGTGGCCTGCTGTAACAAACAACTGTAACTGTTTGTTACAGCAAGTGCAGCAAAATAATCCCAGAATGCATTGTGGCATGAAGCATGTCACCATTTTTGAGATTCATATGTTGATTCTTGATGTCTGTGTTTAAGTGGTTCATTATTTAAAAATGTTTAGTGTAAAATGTGTTTGTAAAATTCTACAGATTATCTGATTAAAACAATGCTGAATCTAATATTGTAGAACCACAGACTTGCTGTAAGAAACAGTGTGAAATTAATACCATAGATTAGACTAGGATGAAATCAGATAATCAGACCACTACATGATGATGATATTTTTTATCAACAAACGGCTAACATCTTCTGATCACATTTCTTTTGCTGTACTTGTCATAACAAACAGTTACAGCAGCCAAAGAAAAACTAACACTTATAAGTTAAGAGTCAAACTGCCAAACTAACGCAAACACTGATCAACATAATGGTGACATCAAACCGACCTACTACTTTCAAACAGACATCAACATCTAAACCTTTTAATCTCAATAATAACTTTTATACACATATGACAGAAAATCAGTCTGGTTTGTAAAAGGGAAGCTGGTAATGATGTTTTTGGAGTTGTTTAATGACGTTGGAGCCTGACGTCAAACAAATGTTGGGTTTAGATGTCAACCTGAATTTTATTTTCGACCAAAATTTAGACTCTGGATGAGATCTGTTGATTAGACCAGTGGTTCTCAAACCTGCCCAACCCCCCCTCCCCCTTCCCACCCCACCCCCCCCCCCCCCCCCCACCCCCCCCTGCACATTTTGTACGTCTCCCTGATTAGACACACCCAATTCAACTCTTGCAGTCTCTACTAATTTGCTGATGACTTGAATCAGGTGTGTTAGATGAGGGAGACATGAAAAATGTGCAGTGGTGGGGCGTCCCCATCAACAAGTAGCCAACACCATCTGATCACATTTTCTCTTGCTGTTCTTTCCATAACAAACACAGTTACAGCAGCCAGAGAAAAACTAACATTGAAAAGTCAAGAGACAAACTGCCCAACTAAAGCAAACACTGAGTATTCAGTGTTCAAACCAAAGTATTATTTTCAACATCTAAACATCTGTTAATTCTCAGTAAGAACTTTTGTACACATATGACAGAAATAAAATCAGTCTGGTTTATAATAAGTGAAGCTGGTAATGCTGTTTTTGGAGTTGAATGTTGACGTTGACGTTGGAGCTTGACGTCAAACAAAGTTTGGGTTTTCACTTTCAACCAAAATTTGATGTCTGAGCAACATTTGAGTCCACATTCAATGCCCAAAGGGAAGCTTCCTGCTAAAAAAACTTTATAAGAATGTTAGGGGATAATGTTCTAACAATGTTCTCACTAAACATTTTTAGAACATTTGTTTTAGAACAACTGTTTAAAACATTTGTTCACTTTACACAATGTATTGATTTAGTGTATTTAAATATTCTTTTTGTTATGAGAACAAAGTTATTAAACCTGTTAGGAAGAAAATTGAAGATGGATGAAAGATGAGAGGATGGTGGAGAAGTATGCAAATTTTCCTGCTACACTTCGACAGCCACTTCTCTAAAGCACTGATTTTTACTGGGTTCTCATGTCCCTCAGGTCTCTGTAACAGAGCTGATGGATTTCTGCAGCTAAAACTGTGTGGTCGGAGCTGAGATGAGTCTCTGGGTTCGCACCAGGTCTTTTCTTTCTTAACAGTCGTGATGGAGTGTCTGTACAATAATGGCTCACCTTGACCTGTGTCTAATAATCCATAGGAGCTTCAACACTAACCCCCATATATGGTGATATTATATTTCCACTCTTATTTCTGCTATGATTATGACAAAGTGGTGCAGCATTGGACATTTTTTTTTTTTTTTTTTTGCCCCAGATAAGCTGTTACCCCTTAAAAGTCGCTTTTTCCTTAAAGTGTATTACATAATACAAGATAAATAACAGGTAAGAGCACTTAAAACAGAAATGCATTCAAAACTCCTCTATAATCTGAATCCAGTACTGTCCATCTAATGGTTAATATTTAAACATGTTTTCACTTTTACCTTTTATTTAGTTTAGCCTAGAGAGTTTTTTTTTTTTTTTTATAAATAAAACTAACTTACTTTAGTCGCTCCAAACTTTCTATTCGCCCAAAAAGACAAAGAAGAATCGAGTAGAGGCTGAGGTTTATCTCTGATCTTAACAGTTTGTGCAGCACATTTCTGTGCAGATTGTTTTGTGAACCAGTCACAATACAAGAGGCTGTTATTCAAAGATTGCATTGCAAACTATATTAGACCCAACAGCAAAGCGGCCAGTCAGTAAACACAATTATTCTTTTGACATGCAAATTATGTGTTTACATAGAAGTAATAAAAGCCACAGCAGGCAAAATAAAACATGCAGAGAGATGGTGGAAAATGGTTATGAAATCTAAATTCTGTCTAACAATACAAAATATCCCCTTAAACATATCAAATCTAAGTTTTGGGTCTCATTCAGATTTCCATAGCATGCAATTCATCTGAAGCATGAATCACACTACTAAGTGTCTACAGGCGATATAAAACACTTCTCAGGAAGTAAAAATGAACAATTACTTCCTCCTACAATCTGAATTATCCACAGACCATTAATGAATGTATAAAAACGTCTCTATCTATTGTGAACGGCGAGCAATCAGACAACTCCATGTCACTAATAATCAGGAAGTCTAAAGTGGTGCCAAGCTTCCTGAGGCACTAATTGGCACATAAATCAATCAAAGTAATTAATAGACTTGAGCTTCACTGGACGTGTGCCCTTTTTCTCATTCATTTAGTGCCATACATAAGCCCGGGTTACTGTCAGTGCCCAGACATCAATTGCAGGCAAAAATAGCTTAGCATGAAGAAAAAGTCAAATGGAGAGCAGAATGAGACATGACCAGCTCTCAAACTCATCAGATAAAAAGAATCTTGGACAGCATGCTCAATATTTGCATTACAGATTTTATTCATTTGGTTTTATGTTCGTGAGTCCCAACAACAGTCTGACGTGGAGACCTCTTAAGCCAAAAAAAACCCAAAATAGCAAAGCCTCCTCCCTAATGGACCGTCTATGGCCCAGTTCTGTCTGCCTTCAAAGTGACCGTGCCGGTCTGCTCCCTCTGACCAGCATTTTGAGACGAGTTGGGGACATTCCAGGTCTAGATATCCCTAAATACTTTTGTCTCAAAACCAGGTTGGGCTCACCTCAACAAGTTCACGATTCAGTAACACCTTCGCAGAAAGTTATTTTAACTTTTGAATCACCTAAGCCTTATTCGAACGGTAATCGTTTCTCTCATGGACGTCTGTAAAAATAAATTTGCATGGCACTTCAGTGATAAAACATTCGGATGGCGATTTATTCATGGTGGAGGAGTGAGTTTTGTGATCCTACAAACCTGGGAACGCGCTGCTCACGTTGTCAGTCACATGATTGTCAGCTGCTTGGAATAATAAGAACAAATATTTAAAATAATAGAAGATAATATCCTATTTATTATTTGATTACTTAAAGCTCCTGTTTAAAAAATGGGAAGACAAGGCACGCTATAGTTGAAATGGTTTTCTGTCATTTTATCTCAAAATGATGTGTCATTGTTAATGCAGGATTTTATTTTTTAAATTTATATAATTATATATAATACATATTTTAGAATTGTATTGCATATCTGTTGCTGCCACAGTTTTGCCTCATGTTTACAAGCTTTTCTCCTCATTCTCCTTTTTGTTTTTAACAGCTCCCACTTGCTAAGATGAGCGGGGATGAAATATTTTTCTTATAAAAATGTTTTCTTCATAACTGTTTTCCGGTTATCGTATGGTTCTCCACAGAGCATGGTCAAATAGTAAAATTACCCCAAGCTTTACTCAATCTCAAGCCATCCTAGGTGTATATGACTTTTTTTCTTTCAGACTGTTACAATAGGAGTTAATAAATATCCTGTATTTATCCTTCCGTATTCAAATTATGAAAAAAGTGTACCTGGCGTCACGTCAAGTCGGGATGTGTCAGGATATTTATTAATATAACTCAGAACAAAGTCATATTCACCTAGGATGGCTGAGGGTGAGTAAAGCTTGGGTTAATTTTCATTTGAAAGTAAACTAATCCTTTAAACAATTAATTCTGAATTGATCTCTTCTTATAAACTTGATGTGAATTCAGACAGGAATTAAATTACCACACGACCTTGGTGTTTGTCAAAAACAGTAGATAATTTGGCCGGTGGATTTTTACGTGGGTGGTGGGAGAAAAACACTGACATTCTGGATTCAGACAGCAATAAAATCACAGACTAGCCCCTGTAAATGTTGAAAATACCTTACTGTCCCCATCAAAAACAATTACCATCCAAATATGGCTTGTAAAACACAAATTTCTCTAACATCCTCCAGTCCTGTGATGGAGGCTTTAGAAACAAGTAATTTGTTAAGCCAATTTTTAAAAATAGATATTATTAGAAATAGAATAACTCAATGACTCTACAAAATATGGATTATTTATGAGTAACAATAAATAAAATAAAAATGACATATGAGAAGGACAGAAAGCCCTTATATGGTCATGGTTTGAGCATATAAATATGCATTAGGCCCAAAGGCCTCAAAATATGAATATGCAGGAGATTTAGGAGTGGAAGACAATGAGAGTAATGATTATGAGGAAGTAAAAAAACAAAGACAGACATGGATGTGATCTGAAATCCACCCACTGCATGGGAATGACGAACACTGAGTGCTGGGTGATTGTGTAACAGGAAATAATGAGATTACTATGGGTCACTGAACCGAGTCCATGCTGAAGACCTTCAGGCTTGCGGAAAGTGAGAGAATTTCACAATGAGAGTCCTTGTAGAAAACACAGTCTGACTGACACAAGTCCTGCTGTTTAAACCTTTTCTCTCTTTTAGCCAGAGAAGAGCCTCTTGTATTTGTCAGAAGGCAATTGAAAGCGTGTGTTAATGTGAGTGTCATGAACACATTCACTAATGTGTCCATAATTTGCAGACCACTCACTCACATGCTTCACAAACACATTTCTCTCTCTCTGTCCCTGTATCTCAGCCGTACACACACAGATGATGATTCACACTGCTATGGTACAGTGAATACAGACTTGAGCATTTGGATCGACTCCTTCTACAAATTAATATCCTTTTTATTTTTTATTTTTCCTGAGGACAGCCTATAATGTTAGTATGGCTTGCATATACATTTTTAAATTTAGTTTTTATGACCATATTCAATCATCTTTCTGAATCATTTTGTCTTTTTGCATTTAAGACCTGGCACTCAATTCTTTTTACTAGTTTTAATTTTATTGGCCTGTTTCATATTTTAACTTTAGTTCTTCACAGTTTTGTAGGGTTTCTGTTAAAGATGACATCTAGAGTAATTTTCAACTGTGCCAATTCACATACAGTATTCGTGTGGTTTTGGGTTAATGTTGTTTATGTTTAGACTGTAACCTTTAGAAGAGAAGAAACATTTTCATGGACGGTACCTCTAAACCTGTCATTCAGTTGTGTTTGCTTTAGTTTCAGTCATAACTCTGCATTTTATTTGACTTGCATGTTAGTTATAGAAGTTAACCTTAACCTTAATTACACCTGTGCATGTGTAGCCCCTCCAGTTTGCACCTGCCCGCTCCAAGCGGACGCTCTAACAAGGCTAAAGGCTGCAACCTCTAGCATCAGTCGCTAGAGCATCTCTTGAGATCAGGGGAGTGAAGTCTCCATGCACAGCTCTTACTAGCCTACATCTGTTACACTCACCCCCCTAAACCTCACTCCCATCCAGGTCATGGCACCAATGTAACCCCTCCAGTTCGCACCTGCCCGCTCCAAGTGGGACGCGAACCTAGGCCCATCCGCATGGGCATCAAACACTCTAACAAGGAGGCTAAAGGCTGCAACCTCTAGCATCAGTCGCTAGAGCATCTCTTGAGATCGGGGAGTGAAGTCTACATGCACAGCTCTTACTAGCCTACGTCTGTTACACTCACCCCCCTAAACCTCACTCCCATCCAGGTCACGGCACCAATGTAGCCCCTCCAGTTCGCACCTGCCCGCTCCAAGTGGGACGCGAACCCAGGCCCATCCGCATGGGCATCGAACACTCTAACAAGGAGGCTAAAGGCTGCAGTCTCTAGCGTCAGTCGCTAGAGCATCTCTTGATATCAGGGGAGTGAGGTTTACTCCCCTGACAGCCTACGTCTGTTACACATGGGACGACAGGCGTTCTCCATCGGCTTCGATCCATGGTGGCAACTTCAGTCTCATCCCATGGAATGTTGACTGCTAGCAAGTCGTCAATAAAAGTCCTTCACTAGGTGATTTTCAGTCGTCCTTGTTTTTGTTTGCCTTGTGCAGGCCGCCAGAGCATCGGCGTCTTTGTTAGCTATTGGTTGGGGAGGCTTAAGATTTGTCCAGGTTTCGCACGCGTAGGTTGCTGTTGGCACAACAATTGTGGCCAGGAGCCAAAGCTTAATCTGCAGGAAGAGGGAGGGAGAATTCCAGATTGGACAAAGTCCTTGGAACATGGCAAATGCCTAGCTGATGCAACAGGCAATATCTCACTCTGCACCTCCATCCGAAGCGATGACGCTGCCAAGATAAGTGAAGTTTGCCACTTTCTCCACCTGTAGTCCTCTGATGGTAATCGGATAATAACTCTCAAGTTTGCGTAACCAGTGTGAATGTCTTTGGTCTTCTGTCTACTGATACGGTGTTCGGCACTGGCCGCTTAATTTTCTAAGGCTATAGTGAGATCTCGTAGGGCAACTTGGGTTGAGCCGAAAACAACGATATCATCGGCAAAGTTGAAATTGGCAAGGAGGAGGTTGCCACCTGTCCAGAGTAGGCTGATGTGTAAGCGGTCGATGGAGTGGCGGCCGACCAAGGCTCTCGCTGCTGTGTACGGATGGAAAAAGGGGTAACAGATTTCTTCACATTCGAAACTGCCGTATGACAAGGTTGCGTGCTGTCGACTGCATACACATCGGCCTACCCTGGAGCCAAAGAGGGTATTTTTGAGAAAAGATTATTTTCGCTATTACATTAGCTATATATTAGCTATTACATTTTGATGTTTTCCTCACATAACCAGCTCCATATGTTTGGCTTTTCTGACATAGTAAACTTGCTCGGTAGCTCACCTGATACAGCAGTGCACTCGCAATGTGAAACATGAGTCAATAATCATAAAAGAGCTCAACGACACGTACACTGCTGGGCAAAAGCAAAAAGAGCCAAGCCAAAAATGGCACAATTTTTAGTGTTTTTTTTTTTTAATGGTCTTTAATCACAAATAACTGGTGAGGAAATCCTCCATGCTTCACTGTGGTAGAGATGCATTTATCATTATATTTCTCAGCAGACTTTCGAAGACACCGCTCTGGAGCATCACCATGCAACTCATGTCTCATTGTGTCTCCACACAACTTCCTATGTTCTGCCAAAAACCTAAATCTGTCTTTGATGTTTTTCTGAGACAGCAATGGCTTTTTAAGTTTGCTTAAATTTGGCTAATTTCCTGACCAATAATTTGTGGCTAAGCTTTTTTTGTGTGTGTAGATGCAGCTAAAATTGTATGGTTGCTTCATGCTTTTGTTAACACTGCTGATAGAGCATTAACTCACTGGACATTTCATTTCCTGCCACGATACAGAGACTACAACAAACAGCATAATAAAATATTCCCAGACTCATGTTCATCTGTTTCAGATAAAAAACTGAACTTGCACTCAGTGGACATTTCACTTTGAAAGTGTTGTGAAACATGCAAGAAGCAACGCAATGTCATTTTGCAGAAATGTCACCAGAGGCACGTTTTTCCAGTGAGCCTACAGGTTGATGATTTTTGTTCCAGTTTAATGAAGATTAATGTATTTATATGTTATATCAGTAACAGTATCTGTATCATAGTGGACAGGAGTGGACAGTTTTAAAAAGAGACTTTTTTTTAGATTAATGTCTGATCATTCAGTGCTCCACATGTTTGCATGTCACACACAAATAGTCAGGGGGCTGTTTGCAGGTGGAGCGAGGCGAGGCGGAGCGCAGACTGCTCAATGATCAGTCGTCCCAGAGGGGCTCTCATAAAGATATCATAAATCCTGATAATCGGTGTTCTGTTCTAAAAATCAATGTGAGATACAGGTTTAGGTCAATTTTACAGAACTGGTCATGCTAGGTCTAATTGTTTAATAGTTTAATAGTTATGATCATTCAACATCCTTCACAATCCACACAGTTTTGCATTAAATGTTAAAAATCAATATGGAATCATTCAAATAATGTTCAAATTCAAATGTGTGTAAAGTGTGTTGCTTAAAGGGCTAGTTCACCCAAAAATGAAAATTATGTCATTAATTACTCGCTCTAAGACTCGTAAGAATGAAGATCTTTTTATTAAAATCTGAGAGTTTTCTGTCCCTCCATTGACAGCTATGCAACTACCAATTTCAAGCCCCAGAAAAGTAGTAAAGACATCTTAAAAGTAATCCATGTGACCCCAGTGGTTTAACCTCAATTTTATAAGTGCTTTCTTTGCTCAAAAAACAAAAAAACAAAACATAATTTACCTTTTTATTTACAAAATATGAATTTCCAAAGCGTGTTCATGAGAGCAGCACGACGCATGCATGTTGTGTTGACACGAGAGCAGACGTTGCATAAACGCGTCGGAGATTAATATTCTCTAAATAAAGTGTTTTTTTGTTGTTTTTTTTCACACATCGCTTTATAAAATTGTGGTTAAACCACTGGAGTCACATGGATTACTTTAATGATGTCTTTACTGCCTTTCTAGGGCTTGAAAGTGGTAGTTGCGTAAACTGTAAATGGAGGGACATAAAGCTCTCAGACTTCATTAAAAATATCTTAATTTGTGTTCCGAAGATGAACGAATGTCTTACGGGTGTGGAACGACATGAACTATCGCTTTACCTTCACTCCTGGATCCACAAATATGAGGTGTAGACCAAAAATAGTAATAATAGTAATAATTGCGAGCACATCCAGAAGTAATGCAAGAAGCAGTACAACATGTTATTTTTAAGCCGTATAACTTCTAAAGAAACACTACATCCCATAATAAAATTCCCATTCTGTGGAAACCGATTTAATTATCAAAGCAATTTTGTATTTCTCACAGCACTAAATCAATCACTGAAGCTCAGTAACCACTGCATAACCTCTGACCCCACGACCTCAAGAAATTAATATTATTAATTAAAGGAATAGTTCATGCAAAAATAATCATGTCAAAACTACAATTTTTTGCTTACATAGAACAAAAAAAAAAAGAAGGTATTTCAAAGAATTTTTTTTTTTGTCCATGCAATGAAAACAAGTTTGGACCAAATTATACTTCATGTTCCACAGAAAAAGGATACAGGTTTGAGGAGAGTGAATTTTTTTAATTCCTGCATGAACTATCCCTTTAAAAACCTGAAATGTCTTGTGGAGCTCATTACTCACCACACATTGTACCAGTGGGAAAGCAGAAACTTCCCGTCCTGTTTTCTATTCCAGTGTTGCATCCATGCCTGCAGGACCTGAAAGAACTTGTGGAAGCCCCACACGGCCCTGTTCCTGCTCCTTTCTTCCGTCTGGTCCAGTTCTGTCACTCTTATTACCTCCCTCTGTTTCTTAAACAGTCCCTCAGCGTTCAGACTGAAGCTCAGATTGTTTCTAGAACCTCAGAGAGCCACTTACTACAAGCCTGTTGGTAGTGCCGAGTGATGAATCTGGTTGACGGTGGTGTTATTTTTGCTGTGAATAGAGAGAACATGAAACATGCCTAGATTCATTAATCTTTTGACGGTCCTGCTGTCCTCATCTGGTGATGGAGGTGTTGTCCAGCTCGTCTTGATTGTGAACGTCCAAGATATCACAATGCAATCCCTGTGAAAATCAGTTTCAGAGTCTGTCTCAAAGAGTTACGAAGACGTCGTCTGTATCGCAACAGCTAACTGGACGTCCTGGTCCAAGAATGGAAGACCGGTCCTCTTTCAACTGGAAAGCAAATCAAGTAAAAGGAAGAACAGGACAAGTTCAAAGGTCAGAGGCCAAAAAGCCATGCAATTAGTTGCAGAAGAGAGCAGGAGGGACGTTGGGAGGAGAGAGTACCATTTTGCTCTGGCTTTAAAAATTGACAAATCACAGCATCCACAATCAATGTCCGGAAGACTTCCTGAATTTGTCTTCAACGTCTCCTGTTTTAGACTAAATTGTTTTCAGAATGTTTTCAGTCCCGTTTTTTAATTGCGTTCAGGTATTTTCTCCCCGACTTCATATTTTGTCTGGCATCTTCCCTCCCTCCCGAGCTCTCAGTGTTGCTCAGAGCCGCTCACTCCATCTCTCTCTCTCTCTCTCTCTCTCTCTCTCGCTTTCTCTCCATCAGTTACTTTCCCTCCTCCCGCGCTCCTGGTCTTCTCTGTGTTGCTGTCTGTATCCTCCTCTTCCTCTCTCTCCTCCTCCTCCTCCCTCGGTCCACATGGAACCATATAATTTCACATGTAATGCCTATATGTACTCTTAAGGACATTCCTTCAGGTCCTTTGGCTCAAAAACGCTCATATATCTCATATACTTTTCAGCTATATGGTGAGGGCATGACCCATATTATTTACACATTGTCAAAAGAGCAGGAGAAAAAGGAGGAACATTTTTGCAGCTTTATTCGGCTAAATTAGCTTCCGTTACGGAACATGTTTGGAGTATACGATCATGTTGTGATGGCCTGACTCAGCCTTACACACATGATCATCATCTCTTATGGTTGCGTTTTCTTGCTTCTGACTTAACCCATAATCCAACAGTAGCCAGTTGCTTAGCAACTGCCTCCAGGGAGACTTTTTCCGCATCAAAAGCAGCCTGGCCAAGACATGTGAGTCAGAAACCTAAGTATGTAGTGAGGGAGAATGTGGGAGGAATGGAGAGAGGGACAGATAAAGATGACACAGAGAAGACAGAGTCATAACATATGTCTGAATAAGAGAACTGCAGCTACTCATGAGGAGGAGGCGGAGTCATGCCCAATCCCATCAAAAAAAAAAAAAAAAAAAATCACCCTCTTATTTTTAGAGGAGAGGCTGATGAAATATTCACAGGCTGCAATGCAAGACATTGCAACGGCAAACTCAACGCGAGCATCTCTTGCCCAAAGCGTACAGTAGCAGGCTGAGAACCACGTATCATCTGACTGCTCAAACTGTAAAATTTGCATACTATAATCTGTGTAATAAAAAAGTATTCACACTGAGTTATATAGTAATTTAAGTAAAGTTTCAGTTAGTGCCTCACGCGGTGTAAACATCAAGTAAAAAGTAATTTTTTCCTAAACATCTTAAACAGTAATAGTTTGAAACATTTTTCAAGATAAAAAAAAAGTATTTTTTACAGAAATTTCATAAATATCATTAAGATTTTGGGAAGTCACATCACATGACTAACCTTGCGTTAAAGGTCAAAACAATATTTTAAGAGTCCTATTGAACCTTTTTATCATATTTTCTTCTGCATGTTTTTGCATGTTGTTTGCATTACATGAACAAAGTTTTTCAAATGTTAGTAAGCAGTGAAACAGTTCTTCTAATAAATAATAAAAGAGTATGCCAATGAGGAAGATCAAGCCTTAAGAATTTATTCTGTTAATTAGACATTTTTTTTTTTTTATCATATTATCAAGACAAATGTATCATTCTGACATTTTATTTAGTCATAGTCATTGACTCATGGTGTATATGACTTTCCCTTCATGATATGATACATTTTTTCAACTGTATTATTAATCCAATACATACATATACATGAGCTCTGTACAAGTTCATAAAAAGTGAAATACATGCAGTGACTATTTATGATCAATTTTTAATCTGGTAGGTCTGAAAATGACTAAGTGGTTTTCAACAGGACATTAAAAACATAAAGAGTGATATGACAGAATCAGATGGAAGATGCTTGCACGTACATTTCAGAAATTTAAAGTCAGTCATTTTTCATTAAGTCATTAATTACTGAAGCATTTAGCTAAAGGTGGGGTAAGCCATATATTTTTAAAAACTCTGTTTGGAAGTTAGCCTCGCCTGCCAGCAGCGATCAGGGTTCGAGACCGACTCGGAGCAGGGTGGTTAGGATTGGAGGGTGAGTTTTGGAGGCGGCGCAATTAAGAGAGGGGTGTGTTTGTTTGGGTTGATTTCAAATATAAACAATGTCCAACAGCGTTTTTGAAATATCACTTACCCCACCTTTAAGTTAGTATGGAGGTCCATTTCTGCCACATTGGAAAAAAATCATGCTTTTGTAAATGATAATTATGAGATGAAACTTTTATAATTATGACATAAAAGGTTGACGTTATAAGATACTAAGTCATAGTTATGATATAAAAAAGTAAATTATGACATAATTGTGAGAAAGTCGAAACAAAGTCAAAATTTTGAGATAGTCAATAATGAGAAAAAGTCAAAATTATAGTCAAGATTGGCAAAAAACAATAGTCATGAGATAAAAAGTCATAATTATGACTTGGTATGTCATCATTTTGACAATTACGAGATAAAAAGTCGAAATTATAGTCAAGATTGGCAAAAAAAAAAAATAGTCATGAGATAAAAAAGTGATAATTATGACTTGGTATGTCATCATTTTGACAATTACGAGATAAAATTATGACATACTAAGTTATGAAATGCTTGGAAGCTTGTTTCTGCCATGAAATAAAAAATAAAAAAGGTAATTGCGACTTTTTTTTTTTTTTAGAATTGTGAGATATACAATTGCGAGTTATAAAGATAACAAAAATTATATCTCACAATTCTGACTTTTTTTCTTGCAATTCTGACGTTTTTCCCTCAGAATTCTCAGATATAAACCTGCAATTGCGTGTTATAATTGTGAGGGAAAGAACACTGACTTTTTTTCTCAGAATTGCGAGTTTATCTCATATTATGAAGATATAAACTCACAATTCTGAGAAAAAAGTCAGAATTGTGAGATATAAAGTCAGAACTGCGAGTTTATATCAAGTTTTTCTTGCAATTCTGACTTTATAACTCGAATTTTGAGTTTATTTCTAGTAATTCTGAGAAAAAAGTCAAATCGCAATTAAATTTTTTTAATTTTATTTAGTGGCGGAAACAAGCTTCCATATGAAATAGACAAAATTTTGATATAAAACTAAAAATTAAATTCATGCAATAACTTTTTAATCTCCTAATTTTGTTTTAGCATGTCTTAATTTTGACTTTATCTTATAATTATGACTTTTTATTATGATTTACCAAATCATGATTTTTCTTCTCTTGTGTTGGAAACGCTAACCTGCACCCAAACTCTCCAGCCTGGCACATGGTGTTTTCACATTAACTGACAGGCCTATTCTCCTGATTTCAGAGCTGATTTTCAAGCAGAGATCATTTTTTAACTTTAAAACGCTTAGGCGTATGATTGTATGTGACCCCGTACTGGCTACAAACTGAATGAGCTCTTTGATGTCACGCTGTGAAAAATGTGAATGGAGAGCGAGTGTCACAAAGTGAGGAAACATGTCAGAGTGCGTTGAGCCTGAGGACTGAGTTTCCCCTCATAGTGAATGTGTGTGTATCCATCTCCCTCCGAGAGATTCACGAAGCATGTAGGCCACAGAAAATGGCTGTCAGTTCATTCTAGCCAAGTGAGCTGGGCTTGCTTTACCCCAGGCTCTCCAAACAAACTAAAACATCCTGAAATTGAGCTAACCACAATCACGCCTCGCAGCGCTACTGTTCAGAGACGGTCTAAGTCGCCTTTGAGGGTTGGTACATTTTGACTGACATGATGAGATGAGACAAGGGAAAGTGAAGTGAAAGAAGTCATAAGTAGATAAAAACTTCAACAACAGCACTGTATGTGGTCTCAGAAGTGTGTCGATTATAATGATCGGTAACATTTCTTTGGTCACAGGAATAATCAGTGACAATGAACCACTGATCTACAGTATCAATCAATGCAAAAGCTCATAATACCATTAATCCCACACAGCATGGATTATATTGGCGTGTTCAACTGACTGTAAACACATATCCAGTGTAATCAAGGCAGGAACAGAGGAGATGGAAGACAAGGAGCCTATTTTGTTTATTAAACACAGAAACAAGACCAGAACTGGAAGCCAAGAAACACAGGGAACAGGAACACCGACCGTCTATAAATCAGGGGCTAACAAGCTAACAAGACACACCTGGGAACAATCAGGACTAATCAATAGGAAAAAACTACAATGGACTACAAAGACGGCACGTGGGAAACAGGAAGTTAAACAAAATTCCATATACTGTGTGTGTATATATATATATATATATATATATATATATATATATATATATATATATATATATATATATGTGTGTGTGTGTGTGTGTGTGTGTGTGTGAAATAAACCTCTTAATATCTGTTTTACTTAGAACTACTTATTTACATTTCAAAACCAAATGGCGGATTCAGCTGCATTTTGCAGGACTACATTATTTACAAGTCGTTCAATGATTTTTAATAACCCTGAAGTTTTACACAGAGATTGTTCTGAAGAGACAAACGTATGACAGTGTTCTAGCGCCTTCTGCTGGTTATGTTATGAACTGCATGTGTGTGTATGTGTGTGTGTGTGTGTGTGTGTGTGTGTGTGTGTACTTGGAAAGTGTAAAAAATGGAAACGCTGAGCTAAAAACGCATAGGATTTGAACAGGAAATGTAAAAATTCTATTGTACTTTTGCAATTAAAACATTGTTTATATATATACATGATATGATCAGATGATTGTGTCGATTTCAGTATAGGTTTTATTAATATTTTGAATTAGTTTTATTTGTATATATTTTCTATTTTAATTTTAAGTAAAGTTTTAGTTATTCACATGTGTTTGTATAAGTGTCCGTCAAGTTGACGTACAGTGTCTACCAGCAGGAGCTCTTGGAAATGCATGTTTGAGCTGTTTTAACTGAAATCAACTTGCACAGACATATCTTAAAATATGTCAGAGCCAATGTTTTGTCTCAAGATGCGCACCAATAATGTTTTTCTAGGCTATAAAAAAGCTACTTAAATACCCTAATTGAAATAAGGCCTAATCCAGGCTTAGCCTAAGCCCTGTCTGTGAAACCATAATGTGTGGTATTAAAAAAAAGTCTCAGGTTTCAGGTTAAGACTGTAATGTTCCCTGAGAAGAGCTCTACTCACCTCTTCCATGCATTTAGGTTTATTACGTTGTAGCAAAGGTGAAACTGTGCACTCTAGTGGTGAACAAAGAGCACTGCACAAAGCTTAAATGAATCAGAGTTAGTTTTAACTTACTTAAAAATATACAGTAATCAGTATTTAAAACGGGGAAATGAACTGGCCTATATCAATATTTATGGACAAAATTATATACATGTTTACTCAAAGTACGACTTTACCTCATTTCCATATGAATCCTTTTTTCCAACTGAGGATGAAACTGTGAGCTTGAGATCTGAGATCTCTAAAATATGAGTCCCAAACATGATGTGTGAAGACAACAACAAAATCAAGGCGAGTATCATTTAAATATGTTTATAATGCAATCAAGTTGATAATTTTGTCAAATTGTCTATTTCAGACACATAAAATGTTATGGAATTAGCTTTAGCAAGACATAGCCTACTGTAGATGTAATTTTAAAATAAATGTTATTTTAATTTAAAAAGGACAGAATTCTCCTGTGAAGTGCATATGCTTTTGGACATTGTTGTGGACAAATTAAATAAAGCAGTGGAAGTGTATTAACACGTGTTTTTGAGTGAATGCACTTGTGACTGTAAATGAAGTTGTACTGTGTGTAGTGGGCTCCAACAAATATTAAACTGAAGCAAGTGTGTTTGCAAGTGACAGACGTGCTGTCTCGGAGCAACGTCCCCTCAGATGAGTGGCACTCCACGCCCACGACTGGCCCAGTCTCCTCCTCTATGCTTTCCCCCCGATCGCTCTGATCCCTCAGGTCATCAGACGCATCAGGGAGGACAAACACAAAATACTCCTGGTGGCCCTGCTCTGGAGGAACCAGCCTTGGTTCTTGACAACAGCCCCATGGCCAATCCCCCTGAGACGGGACCTCCTCTCTCAGGCGCACAGGACAATCTGGCACCCCCAGCCCGAGCTGTGGGCTCTGCACATTTGGCCTCTCGATGGGAGCCTGCTAACCTCCCCAAGAGTGTGTTAAATACTATAACTCAGGCTAGAGCCCCGTCTACAAGATGCCTCTATGCCCTGAAATGGTCGGTCTTCTCCGCCTGTTGTACAGCCCGGAACGAAGGCCTGATTTTTTATTTTTTTTTCTTCAATATTGTCATTTCCCCAGGAGCGTTTGGACAAGGGCCTCACTCCCTCCACACTCAAAGTGTACGTGGCAGCCATAGCAGCAAAATGCCTTTATTGCTGACCAGTCGGTGGGGAGAAACAGCCCAGTTGTTCATTTCTTGAGAGGTTCTAGGAGATTGAATCACTCTCACCGTCCCCACCTGGGACCTCTACACGGTCCTAAGAGCGCTCAAGGGTCCTCACTTTGAACCGCTACGGTCAGCTGACCTTCGGCCCCTCTCGCTTAAGACCGCTCAAATCATTGATTCAATATACGCAATTTTGTTTAGTTGTCTATTCAGAATCATGGGAGAATCATGATTTCTTTTTGAAAGAAACAAATAAAAATCTTGATTCTCATTTTATCCGGAATCGTGCAACTCTAACACACATTAAAATAACGCATGCACAGTCATCGGCCTCATCCGGGACGGAGGCGAGTCTGCTTACAGACTGGAGGTTGAACAGCTGGCTGTATGGTGCAGTCACAATAACCTGGAGCTGAACACGCTCAAAACAGTGGAGATGATAGTGGACTTTAGGAGAAACCCCTCTGCACTCCCCCCACTCAGCATCATGAACAGCACTGTGGAGTCATTCAGGTTCCTGGGCACCATCATCTCTCAGGACCTGAAGTGGGACAATCACATTGACTCCACTGCGAAAAAGGAGACTGTACTTCCTTCGCCAGCTGAGGAAGTTCAACCTGCCACAGGTGCTGCTGACCCAGTTTTACTCATCTGTTATTGAGTCAGTTCTGTGCACAACTGTTTGGTTTGGGTCAGCCAGCAAATCAGATATAAGAAGACTGCAACGGATTGTTAGGACAGCTGAAAGGATAATTGGTATGCACCTGCCCAACCTTCAGGACTTGTACAACGCCAGAGTGAAGAAACCCTCTCACCCTGGACACAACCTGTTTGCACTTCTGCCCTCAGGCAGACATTATAGATCTCTATGCACTAGAACATCTAGGCATAAGAAAAAAATTTTCCCCAACGCTATCTCCAGCTTAAACAGCTAACATAGCAATTATCCCTGTTTTAGTATTCACTTGTAGTACTTGAGAGAGAGTAAAAATTTGGGCTTAATGACTCGAAGGTTGTCCTGAAACCCAGGCATGGCTACATACCTAAAGTGCTCTCGAGCACAGGTTATCACTCTCACAGCGCTACCTCCCTCGGGGGACGAGCGTGAGTTGGATTTACTTTGCCCTATTAGGGCATTGAGGACGCCATCGCTCTTTGTTACTCTTCTGTGGGCCTGGATTGCGCCATAGGAGTACAAACCCACTCCACTAGAGGAATGGCCTCTTAATGGGCGTGGTCTAGTGGTGTTTCCATTAAAGACATCTGTGAGGCGGCCGGCTGGTCCTCGCCGTCCACGTTTGTCAGGTTTTATAAACTGGACGTCCCGGCATTGCGGCGTGACTTGACTGCCTCTACGTAGCCTGTCAATCGTGCTATTGTTATATGGGAGCTAACCCCCGTTTTTACGCATGTGTATCTATGAGGGTGTGATGGCTTTGCCTCCCTACTTATCCCCTAGGCCCCTTTGGCACCTAAGATTGGTACAGTCGCTCCCTCCCATGGCACGCCGTGATTGTATTCGTTCCCCATATGCAGTATGAGTGGAAGTATCAAAAGGGAATTTACTCGGTTACGAATGTAACCTTGGTTCCCTGAGATACTTAGCCACGAATCTGCACGACTCAGTGTCATCGCTTCAGTCAATTAAACTGTTTTCCTATGGCGAAATGCCCGCTTATATAACCAGATGCCCCGCCCAGTTTGGCGGGCTCTGCTGCGCCGTCATTGGTTCAAAAAGTTACACTGCTCAAACCAATGGCCATGCAGTTACACTGCGTTATTGAAAAAGGCGTTAGTGAATCGGAGAAAAAGGAGTTTTTCCCATACGCAGTACTCGTTCCCGTTACGTTCGTAACCGAGTATGTTTGTAGCTGTTTGTGGCTGACTGAAGCAGCCCTTATCAAAAGTGCAGTTACATCATGCTACTGACAGGTGGCACAGCAGGGCACCCAACATGATGACTATAGCTGTCTCGCACGGGTGCCATTCCACATGATGGATGGTAATCTGGGTCAGTTGACTAGTTGCTCGTGTTCTTTTGAAACTGTTTGTATCGTTCACACTGCTGTGACACGTGCACAAAGTTTCAGTTTTCTATACCCAGCCAACAGGGAACATTCTCAGAACTCTGGCTAACATTCTAGCAAGGTTCTTTCAAAGTTATAAAGAAACGTTTTTATAGTAAAGTTAATGTAATGTTCGTTCTAAGTTATCAGCATAATGTTCTCACAACGTTAGCACAAAAACATTATTTATACATCGATCGTGGAAAGGTTTTTTTTCTGAAATGTTTTGATTGGACATTTGTCTAACATTTTTAGATTGTTCTACTTGTTTCAGAATGTTTAAAGAACATTCAAAAGTAACATTCCCATAATGTTTGCAAAATGATAAAATGGAATGCTCCCTTAAAGTTCGCATAACCAACAAAAAATGACGTTCTGAACGCTAAGATAAATAATGGAAACATTAGCAAAACGTATATATCGATGAAGCTATCAGGCAAGTAGGATCGGTAGCAGAAGTCTTGCACAAACCAGCAAGGTTATAGATGTATCCGTAAAAATACTTTTTCTTTCTTATTCATTTCTGTCACACACACATGCACACACCAGAGTCGGTCTCCTCATGCGGGATCAAAACACACATCAGCGCCTGAAGCCGTGGCTGTACTGTCCGCTCTGCAGTCCTGTTCAAAACCAAAACAGCTGAGCAGGAGATTAAAACTCTATGACATCTGAATGAACACCAAGGTGAAGCACATCACAGGCGACCCGCACTGAGGCAAAACAGTCAGAAATGAGGGCACAAGTGTGGCTTAATTCTTTCCTTAATAGAAGAAATCTATTATCCACTGTTACATTTTATAAAGTAGAATGTGTTTTATTGTATATTATTGAATTTGAATATTATTTATTCATGCATTAATTCAGAGGCACTATGTAGACTTACAGCCCTCTGGTGCTTAAAGCCTTAGTTTACCCAAAAATTAGTTTACTCATTAATTACTCACCTTAATGTCATTCCAAACCCATAAGACTTTTGTTCATTGATCTTTGGAACACAAACAAAGATATTTTTAACGAAACCGAGAGATTTCTCCATTGACAGCTACGCAACTACCACTTTGACGCTTCACAAAATTCATAAAGAGATCGTAAAACTAATCCATATGGATAGATCGGTTTCATCGAAATTTTCTGAAGAGACATTATTGTTTTATATGATGAACAGATTTAATTAGGCTTTTATTCGCAAATAACATTGGTCAGTGAACATAAACAGAAGCTCAGCCGTACTTGCTTGACGTGGGAGAACTTCATTGGTTCCTGCAGAAGCTCAAACGTGCTGCGTAACACGAGAATGAACCTCATTGGTTCTTGATGAAGCTCAAACGTGATGCGTAACACGAGATGAACTTCATTGGTTCCTGCAGAAGCTCAAACGTGCTGCGTAACACGAGAATGAACCTCATTGGTTCTTGATGAAGCTCAAACGTGCTGCGTAACACGAGAATGAACCTCATTGGTTCTTGTGGAAGCTCAAACGTGCTGCATAACATGAGAATGAACCTCATTGGATCTTGATGAAGCTCAAACGTGCTGCATAACATGAGAATGAACCTCATTGGATCTTGATGAAGCTCAAACGTGCTGCGTAACATGAGAATGAACCTCATTGGATCTTGATGAAGCTCAAACGTGCTGCATAACATGAGAATGAACCTCATTGGATCTTGATGAAGCTCAAACGTGCTGCGTAACATGAGAACGAACCTCATTGGATCTTGTGGAAGCTCAAACGTGCTGCGTAACATGAGAATGAACCTCATTGGTTCTTGCAGAAGCTCAAACGTGCTGCGTAACATGAGAATGAACCTCATTGGTTCTTGATGAAGCTCACACATGCTGCATAACATGAGAATGAACCTCATTGGTTCTTGATGAAGCTCAAACGTGATGCGTAGCACGAGATGAACCTCATTGGTTCTTACAGAAGCTCAAACGTGCTGCGTAACATGAGAACGAACCTCATTGGTTCTTGTGGAAGCTCAAACGTGCTGCGTAACACACAAGAATGAACCTCATTGGTTCTTGCTGAAGCTCACATGTGCTGCGTAACATGAGAACGAACCTCATTGGTTCTTGATGAAGCTCAAACGTGATGCGTAACACGAGATGAACCTCATTGGTTCTTGCTGAAGCTCAGACGTGCTGCGAAACATGAGAATGAACCTCACTGGTTCTTGATGAAGCTCAAACGTGCTGCGTAACACGAGAATGAACCTCATTGGATCTTGATGAAGCTCAAACGTGCTGCGTATAACACGAGAATGAACCTCATTGGATCTTGATGAAGCTCAAACGTGCTGCGTAACACGAGAATGAACCTCATTGGATCTTGATGAAGCTCAAACGTGCTGCGTAACACGAGAATGAACCTCATTGGATCTTGATGAAGCTCAAACGTGCTGCGTAACATGAGAACGAACCTCATTGGTTCTTGTGGAAGCTCACACGTGCTGTGTAACACGAGATGAACCTCATTGGTTCTTGATGAAGCTCAAACGTGCTGCGTAACACGAGAATGAACCTCATTGGATCTTGTGGAAGCTCAAACGTGCTGCGTAACACGAGAACGAACCTCATTGGTTCTTGCAGAAGCTCAAAAGTGCCGCGTAACACGAGATGAACCTCACTGGTTCTTGATGAAGCTCAAACGTGCTGCGTAACATGAGAATGAACCTCATTGGATCTTGATGAAGCTCAAACGTGCTGCGTAACATGAGAATGAACCTCATTGGATCTTGATGAAGCTCAAACGTGCTGCGTAACATGAGAATGAACCTCATTGGTTCTTGCTGAAGCTCAAACGTGCTGCGAAACACGAGAATGAACCTCACTGGTTCTTGATGAAGCTCAAACGTGCTGCGTAACACGAGAATGAACCTCATTGGATCTTGATGAAGCTCAAACGTGCTGCGTAACATGAGAATGAACCTCATTGGATCTTGTGGAAGCTCAAACGTGCTGCGTAACACGAGATGAACCTCATTGGTTCTTGCAGAAGCTCAAATGTGATGCGTAACACAAGAATGAACCTCACTGGTTCTCGCATGCCTCGAGCAAACATGCTTGAGCTTCCGTTTAAAATAACTGATGTGTGAGTTGATGAATGTTATATGTGAAGTCTTATGGGTTTGGAACAACATGAGGGTAAGTCAGTGATAACTGTATTTTCATTTTTGGGTGAATTAAATGTTTAAGCCATTAAGCAAACTAATAAAGGCTGACAAAAGTCTAAAGTTTCTGTTCAAATGACATACTCAGCTTTTTACAGTGATTTGGGGCAGTTAAGTTTTTCTCTCTTCACTGCATTTCAACACTCATCGTGGCTTTATGATGTAGTGGCCGCGTGATGCATCTGCTCTCATCAGCCTCAAGCAGCTTCTCAGCTTTTGTTATCACTTAATAAAGCAAATGTTCAAAAATAGCTTCAACCAGAAGGTTAATGATATTTAACAGTTTAAAGTGATTTCAGGCTTGAAGCAATAACACGTCTGTGAATGACAGATTGCATCAAAAAGACTAATGATTCCTTTTTGCCTCATAAAATTAAAGCATCACTGCACATCTTACATCATTTTTCATAATGGCATTCCCTATATTGGAGTTTTTCTATTGTATGCAACAGGTTTTATTACAGTGCATAGGTAGGACTTTTCATTGCTTTAATGAAGGTTGTCTGGTATGTATTTAATAATTTGAAAGATTTTTTTAATATGATTTTCTGGCCATTAAAGAGGAATAGAGGACATTCATAAAGTGAATAATTCAGTAGAAATGTCATCTTGGATGATGATGATGAGGTAAAATGATGAGGTAAAACTAGGACTGTTTGAATAGCTGTTCTTAAGCATACTTTTTATTATATTACTTATTATAATAATTATTTGTATTAACTGTTTGCAGTTTGCACAAATTATTCAGCAGTTTCAGGTAACACAACATCTGGTAAATTAAGCCACCTTTTGTTTATTGTTAAATAATATTTTGTTTGTTTGTTTAAATCAGTTTACATAGTAATGTCCATAACTCATAAGCACATAATGTAAAAATATATATGGCTATTTTTTTTATTTTTCTTTCATGCGCAGTAGCCGAGGATGTTGCATAAAAGTTCCTCTCATTACGCGTCATCACGTTATTTCATAATTATCAGCAAATGAAAAAAAACCAACACCTGCGCAATAGTTTGGTTTCATCAGTAATCGATTAGATCAGCGAAAACACACATTTGTGTAACAGCACTTTTGTCTCAAAACCTTTTAGTTACTGAGGTAGTGCCTCAAACTATTTTGCTATGTTAATGAAACTAGCTTCAACTAATTCAGAATTCAAAAATAAATACTGTAGTTGTGAAGATGTAGTAGGCAGTGTCAGTGTCAGTGTGTTTGACTGTCAAAGAAAAAGTTGCATAAATAATTCTGCAAGGGTGGCGTGCACGTGCATGCCTGCAGCTGAATTCGTCAGCAGAAGCGCGCCGAGCACGCAGCCACGCGCGTATACAGCGACACAGACGCGCGCGAGGAAGAGAGTTCATCTCAACAACGCAACTCATCCGTAGACTGGAGAAGACGGGAATGGAATTATCACTGATGGCAGCTCAGGTAGGATTTACAACTCCCTTTTGTGTTATAAAATGTTTTTATATTTATAATTAAGAGTAATTAGTTGACTCGCAGATCACTGCGGAATAGCGTGGTGCGACACTGCTCCTTTGGGTTTTTTTCATACCACTGTAACTTTTGGTAGCTGATGTTCTAGTGTTTTAATTTAACACTATATTCTTAGTCAAGAGAAAGTTAAAATGACTTTCAGACTTGGTGATAATGCATTTAAAATAGACTTAAAAATCAAGCCATAATAAAAGAAAAATATGAGATCAATTACATTTAGAAAATGAAGGATCAGTGCAGTCCTGAATGTAATGGAATGAGATGGTGTTGATTTTATTTTTACAGGTGCACTTAAAATTTTGCCTTCTATTCATTTAAGTAGTCTCTGTTAATATATTTTAAATTGAAAAACAATTTAAAATAAATATCCACCTCTTCATAATAGTGAAGAACGCCAGAAAAGGCTCATGTAGTGAAGCATCTGGTGATGATGCTGATTAATCAACCTGCTTTTCTTTGGGCGCTTTATAATCAAGTGACAGAATGCTAATTAGAATTGGCCACAGGTCACATCTGCTCCCTAACTCATGCAGTCCTGGGCAGCGTTTCCCAAAAGCATCGTAAGCCTAAGTTGCCACCGATGGAGCTAAAATCAACTTAAGCTTACGATGCTTTTGGGAAACGCAGCCCAGATAAGGGATTCATAATGGGTCCTTCTATAATTGTGAGTACAACATTTTTAATATATTTTTTATCAATATATAATCCCAATGCTTATTTTCCTTATACAAAACTATATTTTTTCCCAGTCATACTACTACATGTGAAAAAAGCAATGTCTTTTGTTAAAAAAAATGAGTCATATCACATACATCCCTGGTATTCAGCTGTCCAGTTTTGTAAAGTTGCTCATTCTACTCTGCATTTAAGCATGTTGATATAATAAAATAGTTTTTCCTTCAGTTAGAGTAGATAATCAAGACATTTGGGTGTGTTCTTCAAAAATGTTTATTATGATGTACCTCATTTTATGTGTCCGAAAACCATTGTCAACTAAGTTACCCACTAGGAAAACCCCCTTAAAAAAGGAATGGATTGTCCCAATCTCACATAATTTGCATAGTGTGACGTCTTTTCCCCTTAGAAGCACATGGATGAAAGACTAGAAAGTATGTCCTTTCTCTTTTCCCTAGTTTTGGTTAAAAAAGCAAACCTGTGTCAATAGTGGATTAATGGACTGTCAACAGTGTTACACAAGTAGGCCTATTATTGCCGCATATTTTAACAAGAAAATGTGACTAAAACTTATGTTTATGAAAATGTGTTTCTAAACATACCATGTGATCAGTAGTTCTATGCTTCCATGTTGAGTATAGGCCTAAAACCTTAAAAATGTCAACTAAGTTACCTGTCAACTGTGTTACCCAGTAAAGGTAACATAGTGGACAGTAGCAAATTATGCTTTGTGAAACTCGTTCGTAGGCATGGCTGGAAATGGGGGGTAATGCAGGGGGACGGTGTTCCAGTTCAAATTTTTTTAAGGAAATGAAAATGATTTCTATATATTATTCACTCAATAAACTATGAAAGTGATACGAATTCAGCACAAAAACATACCGCAAACCACCCAAGGTAAATTAACTGTGCTGAACCAAGTTTTTAGCAGAAAATCTGAACAGTTACTTTTAAATGTGATACTAGAAAAATGGATAGAAATTGAAATTGTCCAGGTTTCATCAGATGTAATGCAAACTCTGTTTAATAATGATGTATAGCCCAAAAAAAGAGAAAGCGTTTCCATTAATGAGACCCGTAGTAGGCTAGAGCAACACGATTAATCATTAAAAGATTGCCATCTTGTGTCAGACACCATAATGACAATGATTCGTCTATTAAACCTTTGACAAGTGCTAACAGATCTGCGTTGGCACTGCCACTGAGCAGTTATATTTAGGTCTTTTCAATGATAGACTATCATTATTTCTGTGTTACAATAATTCAAGTGATCAAAGTAGTACTGGGATAAAAGTGTATAATTCTGATATAAACTCTGATGTCTATGGTGGTGATCAAAATAGAGTAAATCATCTTTTCAGTATAACTTGATGCTTCAAATAAGGATTCAATCAGTTACATCCTCTGAATAAACAATATAATGTAATTTACTAGAGGTTCTGACAAAATGTTAGTTGCTGCACTCTATTACAAATATTTAATTAATTCAGAGTTTGAATGATTCAATGACTCACTCAAAGACCACTTGTTTCATTACTGGATGAATCAGTAACTTTGAGCAAATCTCTTGAATTAATGATTCAATGACTCACTCATACATTTTTATGTATCTAGTGGCGACAAGTGACTGATAACAATGTATTTGTCATTAAATAATTCATTCAAGAGATTTGTTCAAAAGTACTGATTCATCCAGTAATAAAACGTGAAGTATTTATGAGTGAGTCATTGAATCATTAATTCAAGAGATTTGCTCAAAATCACAATACAACTACATGTTTAGGTAGCAATGTGGTTTTTAACAAATCCAATATCAATATGGTAAAATCCTCAAAACAAAAAGTTTTATAAAATGATAAACATCACATTTCAGCCATTTTAAGTCAATATTATGTATTGTAAATGCATTATTATCCAAATTATTTTGATTTTTAGCATGCACATTAGATTCCCTTTCCCTTAAAACTAGATTCACCTTTAAATTACATGTTAAAATTGCCACTTTTTGGGGTTGAGCAAAACGTGCCGTTTTAGTGTGTGTCTCTTTAAATGCAAATGAGCTGTTGCTCTCTGCTTAAGAGGGACAATCTCTCACACTAATAATGTCAGAAACTCAATGTAGTGATGAATAATGGCTAAAACTTTACTGATGAGTTTTATGAAGTTTATTGTACATCACACAAAACATGAAGCAAGTGTTTTCACTCCAGAAAATCACCGTAAGAGCTGTGCGCATTAAAGTCTTTTATCTATAAAAACTCACTCCCCTGTGAATTACACAAAAGCACTCGTTACAACTAACGGTAAACAAATATATACAGACTTTATGCCTTTTCGGGGGTGCTTAATAAATTGGTAAACTTTATATCCGTAAAACAACTCCAATGGACTGTAATAAAGTGCGTGCTCTACCAGTATCGCTCTGGAGAGGATCACAAACCGTTTCCATCTTTGAGTTATAACTTCAACCACGGTGTCCTCAGTGACTCAGATGGCAGGAGTCTATGGAGCCTCATATGTTCATTGGTACATCCAACAACAGGACATTGCATTTGTAATGGTTTTTTTTTTTGATGGCACAGACATTGTATATCTCTAGCTGATACAGCGAGTAAACAGAAATGGTGGACTCTGTGTTTCTTACTCAGGGCGTGGGCGGGGTTTCCCTACTCTTACGTAGGAGAAACAGCGTGTTCTGAGAGAATGAAAATGATAAAAAAAAGTATTGGGTGGATTTTTACCATTATAGGCTGGTTGTTTACACACATTGTGGACACACATCTGTGTTCAAACACCTTATAAAAGTGAATTTTGCATAATGGGTTCCCTTTAATACAGGGGTGTCAAACTCATTTTAGGTTGAGGGCCGGATTTGGAAAAAAATAACCATGTGTGGGCCGAATTAATTAATAATAATAATAATGATAATGAAAAAAAACAAAAAAAAAACCTTTGTGCGCTGATAGTTGCATTAATATTAACCATATAAACAACAAATTAATTTGCAAAAAAATTAAGTTTTTAGTTTTTTTTTTTTTTTTGCACCTATTTTGATTTTTTTTAATGCCCAATTCCATTTTTTTTAAGAAGCAAATTGCCTGATTCTGATAATGGTTGCAGATTTTTTTTTTTTCAAGCAAATTTATTTGTTGTTTATATGTTCAAAAAATATGTGGAGCTCTTTGATATTAGAGGCAAACGCTGCATTTCTATCACAAACCCAACAGATGTTATGCACATGACCATGAGCAGTTGTTTTTAATTTAAATTATTGTATAATTTCAAGATTAACAGCAATGGTCTGACTTTAGCTTTGTGAAATTATGCTACATAAGACACCTGCACAAAGCAGATGGCTCTGACAGTAGGTGGCGCTAATGGAACAGCAGTAATATAGCGCTTCCATGATTACCGCTAGACACGTCGATAACTAGGCTAATACTACTTTATACGGAGATAAGAGGAAAAGCCATCAACTTTTCTGAAGACTGTTCCCTTCAGAGATACATTCATATCAACCCCAGTTCAATATTTATATTATTCTTCCTATTTTTCGCGGAAAGTGAGCGTGTGCGTGGTAGAGTATTTTCTCTGCTGGCGCGTCTGTTCTCCTCTTTGCGTCAGTATTCAGCGTGTGCCTGTATTAACATCCTGTTTACAGACTTTGTAAATATTTCCACACAAATTACATTTTGGGAAATTATTACAAAGCACTTTGTTTGCCAGCCCGGAATAAAGATTGACTAAAATAAAACTAAAAAAACGTTTGGATTTATGACTAGTGCATCTCTAATTTTTGTTTTATTATAGTTCAAATCATCCCTCGGGCCCGGATTGGACATCTTTGTGGGCCGTATGTTTGACACCCCTGCTTTAATACTAATATTAATATTTTAATATACGGGACGTGTTGTCTGACAGCCGGCTTTCTGTGCGCGTGTGCACTTTGAAAACTATATATGCAGATAATTAACTTTCATGATGACCAAGAACTGCAATGTCATGTGAGCGTGACCACGATAGATTCTCTGTTTTTGGCAGAGAATCTGGACCGATGCAAGCTCCGCCCTCTTCTGGAAAGCGGGGTGTGGATCAGCAGCTCATTTGCATTTAAAGATGCATGCATAGATTCATCCTTCCACTCAAAAATGGGCATTTACAACATTGTATAATAAATGATCTGTTGGGTATTTTGAGCTGAAACTTCAGACACATTCTGGGGACACCTTAGACTTGCATATAGTTCTTGTAAAAAGGGACCTATTATGTCCCCTTTAATGGGAACGTTAGCAGAATATTCTTAGAACATATTTTTGTTAGCTGTAAGCTGCGAAACATTGGTAACCCTCTATAAAAACAACATGATTAGATTTTATTTCATGACTGTCAGAAACACTCGATTCTGGTGGGTCAGATAGACGCTAAAACGTGAAACTGGATTTTTCTCTAAACGTAATAAATAATTTCTCATATCAATATTTCATGACCATTTAGGTTACTTATTTATTTTTTATAGGCTATGTTTTTATAAAGTGTTACAAAAGTAGTTTTTGGAGGGGCGTTCACAGTCGACAATCTCAGTGTAGGTAATGTGAGGTTAGGCATTTCTTGTGTATTTGTGAATCGAAAGTGAAATTATAGGGCTGTGTTTTCTGCTCATATTTAATGTACGGTTGAAGGCCTTGAACAGCACACGGCCCTTTGGAAGTCACATTACTTCAAGTTTACATGAAAGGCATTTTAGAGTTTCTTATAAGCAAGCTCTGAAGGCATGACAGTAAGCAGCAGTGTCATCCTGCTCCACACACTCCAGTCTTTCAGTGACGGCTGAGCCGGAGCACAGAGGAGGAGGGTAGGCAGGGTTTAGTGTCCGTCTCAGTCTGACAGGCGATTCATCCTGCACAGGTGCGGCAGCAAACTTCAAGCAAAGACGATAATTCTAATCCATTTCGCCATCGAGTCTTAGATGTACTGAGGTTTCGTTGCCTTACTATGTTTTTTTTATAGTACGCTTATACAGTACAGTATGTGTGTGTCAGTCTCTGATAATAATTCAATTAGAAATTTACACAACACCATTTTCAACCAAATGCGGAAACGTTTTTATGCGTTTTGGCTGTTCATTTACACAACATGTTTTTGGTTAGCCTGAAAATGTGAATTTGTGAAAACGGTGATGTCATACGCATGTGTGTTACGTGTTCAGTCTGTAGGCTTGAAGTGTTTCTTTACAAAGTGACATCGCCACCTACTGGCCTGGCAGCAGAATACAGCATTTCAGTCATTTTCACGACGCCGTTACAGTCAAACTTTTCCATTTTTAGTACATCGTTGTGTAAACGTATCCTTAAAAAACTGAATTATTCATGTTTTGGTGCAAACACGACTAAAATTATCAATGGGGAAGGTCTCATTTGTTAACATTAGCTCACTGTAATGCATTAGCAAATGCATTAACTAAACCTATATATATATAATTTTTTTTTGAAGCATTGTTTTGTTAATGTTAGTAAAAGTTTTTTTTCATGTTAGTTCAGCGCATTAACTAATGTTAACAAATACTACTTTTGATTTTAACAATTTATTACTAAATGTTGAAATTAAGATTAATAAATGCTGTAGAAGTATTGTTCATTGTTAATTTATGTTCGTGTAGTTAACTAATGTTAACAAATAAAACCTACACACATTGAAAAAGAAAATGGCAACATCTAAATTCATGGTTTTATTCGAGTCAAAAATATTATTTAATATTGCTGAACCAACCTAAATACATAAATTGAATAGAATAATCCTTATGTAAAAAAAAAAAAAAAAAAAAAAGTGTGTGTATGTATATATATATATATATATATATATATATATATATATATATATATGTATATATATATATATATATATATATATATATATATATATGTATATGTGTGAGGATTATTCAATTCAATTTGATGGAATTTTACTATTAATTCAAATGTGTAAATCTTGAAAAAAGGCTTAAGTTTTTGTGGGTGTTGTTTTTTTTTTTTTTTTTTTATTTCTTGCATTATATAAAAATATTTTTGGCTTTTATGATGTTTCTTGTGATATTCGTCATTTGTAAGTTGTGTTCAATAGTCTGCTGAATCCATAAAAGTAAATATCCATAGTTATATCACAAGACTACCTTCAGGATTTTCAGAAGCTGTAGCTGTTTGAAACTGTACAGATGTTCCTGAAAGTGAGAATATCCCACTCAGGACGAATTGTCAGAGTTGTCACAGTAGGAAAGTGTGAGGAGTTTTATACAGTCTCTTGAGAACTCTTGAGATGTAGCCTAAAGATCTACGCATTTGATTTCACAATACTATTGCTGTGTTAAAGCTCATTTTCATGTCGTTCCAAACCTGTATGACTTACTTTCTTCTGTGGAACATAAATGATGACAGAATTTGCATTTTTTGGGGGGTAAATTATTCAGAGTTTAACTATTGAAGTGTTGTGCATCAGTCAAATGTCTGGGCAGCACAAGATCTGCATGATTTACTTGAGGCTAATAGTTTCTGTAATGCGAATGTCAGAACAGCTGAAGATGGATTGATTTTTCATGTTTAGCTTATTCTCGCTTTCAATCTGAGTGCATTGCGGTCTTAATGGAAAATGCTCTGGTTGTGCCATAGAGCTGGATTAGAAAGATGGATGACATTTGATGAGCTTCTCAGGAGATCCAATCAGCATTAGTGTGAATCTGAGCCAGTTTATAGACTAATAAACTAGAAGAGAAACGCATAAACAAAAAAAAAAAAAAAAAAAACATGATTCAGCTATGCATGATTAATACTAATAAATGAATAGATACTTTTTAATTTTACATGGATGTGCATCAGTATTAGCACCCATGTAATCTGTTTTTTGGTTCCTCACTATTGGTTGTTGGTTTGTTCATACTCTCAACTCCATTATACGCATTATATGGCAAAAATAATATAAATAGTACAGTTGCATCCAGGTTTATATTCTTAAACATTAAAAAGATATTTTAAAAAGATAGTGCTGTTGACAACTAATACTATAAAAATCGCTAATTGAAATTGAGCTGGAATAAAATAAAATACAAATGTTAGGGGCCGTTTACACGACACTGTTTTCAACTAAAATGGAAGACTAAAACTAAATATGCATTTTGGCCGTTCATTTACATGACAATAGTGTTTTGGGAGTCTGAAAATGCAAACTTTTGAAAATGGATTTCGAAGTGCACGTTTTTGAAAACGATACGGTTATCGTATCTGTGTAAACTACAAAAAAACATGAATTTGTGAAAACCGTGACGTCATGCGTGTGTGTGTGTTACGTCAAACAGTATAGAAGCCAAGAGGCGAAACTGATGCTTTTTTGGAAACGGCCACTAGGTGGTGCTTCAGTAGAGCAGCCGCCATTTTAAGGTGAAAAATGCCAACTGAACAACAGAATTCATCACATCTTGCACACCCAAAATCTCTGAATCCAAAGCGCAATAGAAAATATCTCAAATTAAGTCATCAGTAAATTTTATGACACCTACAGTAAATGTGGTGTTGTCTTATATATGATTTATGTTATCAGTTGTGGAATCCAGTCGCTTTCACCCCAAAATGGCGGAAGCGTAGGGCTGCTGCTGGGCGCTGGTGTTGCAATAGAACGTTCTATTGGCTTTTCTTGTCAATATAAGTTCTTTGGTTACTTGTTTAGTCTATCCACCTGTTTCCGGGTGGGCGCTACTGTAAAAAAAGAACGTGGGTACAACTTCCGGTGCAGCGGCGGAAGTAGTATACTAATGGTATTTTGTATGCTAATTAGCGAAGTGTTTTTCGGATCATTGTTTTCTTTGTAAAGTTGCAAACCTTTATGAGAGATGTTGTTACAGCACTCAGGGACAACATTTCAGTCTAGTACATTTATTAGTAATATAATAAACAATAAACAATTTTCGTGCCCTTAATTGTGCTTTACTTTACTGACCTTCCACAAAAGTGCTGCAGCATGACTACAAGAGCATCCTGGCCCTGCAACACATGAACAACCCGCTGTCTGTTCTTCACCTGTCACTGATGCTAGCACCAGTCTTATGATGTGATATTTTACTCCTACTGGTGTCGTGCGTGCCAGAGCCAGTCGCATTTCCATATATGCCATGCTAAAGGCTACTTATGCTAACCATTGCGATTTAAAAAAAAAAAAAAAGCACGTTTATGGAAAATGCTTGAGGAACGTAGACATTTCATATATGATTATAATTGTGTATTTATTTGGTTTAATGTTTTATCTGTCCCTTCCTTGTGCCTTTGTTGATACCGAACAAATGCATATGCCTATCTTTCACAGATTCACACACTCCGGTTAACTCGTATAACACACAACTCCTGTTTTCTTCTCTGTTGCTCTGGCTGAAAGGATAACCGTAGAGATGGAGAGATCGCTCAAACCTCCTCGGATTGCAATCATCGCATAATTTAGAGGAAAATTAATAGAAATGCTCAGAAAAGTGACGTATTTTATCAATATATTTCTAAATGTGTAAGCCTTTGGACTTTAAAAGCCTTAATGGAGTTGTTTTGTGCATTCTTGTGATCGTAAATAAATGGAAGCAGGTGCAGATTAATAGGTATGTGTTCTCTTTTTATGTCAATATAAATATCAGTTAGATTCAGCATGATTGATGTGCAGTCCTGACATAAATTAATAAATTACTGTTACTGTAACTTTCTTTTTTTATTATTATTGTGAAACACTGTTCAAATATTGATATGGAATCTTAAGTCTTTAAGTAAAGGCCAAACGTTAAATCTTGAATGACTGTCAACTGTTGAATGAACGAGTGTCACGCCCAGCTTGTTTACTTCAAACCGGAAGATGCTCCCACTTTTGACGCAAGGTCTCATGGGGCGTAAGAAACTTGTGGATAGGCGCATGGTGTATCTTTACAGAGTGACATCGCCATCTCCTGGCCTGGCAGCAGAATATAGCGATTATAGTCGTTTTGACAACAGTTGTCAAAACTTTTGTTTTTAGTACATCATTGTCATGTAAAACTTAAACTAAAATGGAATGACTTAACCTTAAACGTGAATTCGAAATGTTGCCTTTGCAACTTACTGAAAAAAAAAAAATAAGTGAAATAATCTGAAATATATAAAAGCCAAATAGAGAATGACTAAAACTTAAACAAATTAAATAAAAAAAAATAAAAAAGCTCATTCTAAATATTAATAACTATTATAATAGTATATAAAAACAACACTGATTTCACACAGAAAAAATGTTACACGTAATTTTAGTTCAGAGCTGACGAGATTAGGGAGGTCAGTTCCGATCAGGGCCAGATGTTCTCTGTCATGATCCTCCTGGATTTGGCCGTTCTTCTGTCTGTCTGATTTTCATTATAGCAAGACCCAACCTGATAAATGGTTCCAAAGGCTTAATGTTTTAGTTTAGATTAAAACACACATGTATGCGTTATTGATCACATCCAAGCACATGAATATACAAGAGAACTGATGGACCGATGAACAGCAGCAGAAATATTTGACTGTTTGGAATCTGAATAATGTGTTATTTTTTTTGTTTTGTTTTTTTTGTCTGATTTGCTGAGAGCGTAAAAGCAGATTAATTCAGATGGACTCTAATCCTCCACAGCAAGATTACTTTCTCTCTCTCGAACTCTCACACACACTCACACACACGTGGATCCGGGTGAAATCGGTGTAGTGTGAGAAATGTGACCGTTATAAAGACACTTTATCCGGCAGTCAACTCAGGAGCAGAAACCTAGAGGTACTCATTCTCTTTAATTGTTTCTTTTCTTCTTCCCCTTCTACTTCAGTGAACTGCTAATTGTCTTTTCTTCCTCTTGTCTCTCAGCCTTTCCATCCATCTAATATATTATACTGCCTAAATTGCTCTGATAGGAACAGGCTCATGACCTTCCTGCGTTTATCCATCAATGTCTTGATTGTGATTTTAAAGCTGAATGGAAAATGTTTTAATGGCCAAATTGTTTTGGGTTATCCAGGTAAATTTATCATTTGCAGCTGTAAAAAAAAAAAAAAACGGATTCAGATTTAAGCAGCATGTTCCCAAATTAACATTTTATTATTTATTTATTTATCATAACTTAGGAGATTCTTAATTAACAGGGAATGTTCTCAGAAGGTTCTCTTAAAGTTATGAACAAACATGTTCCGGTAATGTTAATGGAACGTTCACTCAAAGTTTTCTGGTCTTTAATAATGTTCTCAAAACGTTAGCACAAAAACATTATTTATACATTGTCTCATAAGAGTATAGAGCTGTTGGAAATGTATTGGATATTATTTTCAAATCTTATTTTTTAAATATAACGTATATTATTTATATTAGGGCTCATCTAATAATAAACTTCATGTAAATGTGGTCAGCGTTGCTCAACAAGATGGTCCACATTAGTGAACATGAGTTCTTGCGTGGGGTTGCATGTGCCTGTTGACCTTTTTAATATCCAAATGTGCCGACATGTGGCAGCAGGACGCCTGATTATGCACATGACTTCAGGAGCAAAATGTTCAGTTGATTCACCTCATTTTATTTTAATGTCATTTTATCTAGTGCTTCACCCAAATGTTGGCTATTTTACTTTATATGTTTTGCTTCATGCTCCTTCGGTTTGGTTTGCAATAGGCTGGAAATCATGAGAAGCCATTTCACTGGAAAGCTGCCTCAGCTTGAGTCCTGCGACGAGGAGAAAACAAGAAACTTTGGGAGGCGACCAGTCTCATTTTTAAAGGCCTGATTTATTAAATATATATATTACGAGGATCATGATGATTTTAAAGCAAGCTGTGCAAAATCAGTCATAAATTATTCTTATCGGTTATAGTTATGGTCCTTTTCATGTGAGTTTGATCATTAGCTTTTGCATCTTTGACAATGATAATATATAAACAGCATTGTCTTTGATTTTATAACCGTAACCTTTCTTGACATTTAGTTAAAAAAAGTGTGATGTGATATATATTACTACTTTTTAATCAAAGAATAGCATCAAGTCAGTTACTCCTCCAGGATGGCACATCAATATGTGCCATTGTCAGAAGGTTTACTGTGTCTCCCAGCACAGTCTCAAGAGCATGGAGGAGATTCCAGGACACAGGCAGTTACTCTAGGAGAGCTGGACAAGGCTGTAGAAGGTCCTTAACCCATCAGCAGGACCCGTATCTGCTCCTTTGTGCAAGGAGGAACAGAACATCACTGCCAGAGCCCTACAAAATGTCCTCCAGCAGGCCACTGGTGTGAATGTCTCTGACCAAACAGACTTCATGAGGGTGGCCTGAGGGCCGGACGTCCTCTAGCGGGCCCTGTTTACACTGCCCGGCACCATGGAGCTCGATTGACATTTGCCATTGAACACCAGAACCGGCAGGTCTGCCACTGGCGCCCTGTGCTTTTCACAGATGAGAGCAGGTTCACCCTGAGTACATGACATATGTGAGAGGGTCTGGAGAAGCCGTGGAGAACGTTATGCTGCCTGTAACATCGTTCAGCATGACTGGTTTGGTGGTGAGTCAGTGATGGTCTGTGGAGGCATATCCATGGAAGGACCTCTACAGGCTAGACAATGGCACCCTGACTGCCATTAGGTATCGGGATGAAATCCTTGGACCCATTGTCAGACCCTACGCTGGTGCAGTGGGTCCTGGGTTCCTCCTGGTGCATGACAATGCCCGGCCTCATGTGGCGAGAGTATGCAGGCAGTTCCTGGAGGATGAAGGAATTGATACCATTGAATGGCCCACGCGCTCGCCTGACCGAAATCCAACAGAAGACTTCTGCACCAAGATGTTAGCAGCAGATCCTTTAAGTCCTGTAAGTTGCGAGGTGGAGCCTCCATGGATCGGACTTGTTTGTTCAGCACATCCCACAGATACTCGATTGGATTGAGATCTGGGGAATTTGGACAACACCTCGAACCATTTTTGCTTTGTGGCAGGGTGCATTATCCTGATGAAAGAGGCCACAGCCACCAGGGAATACCATTTCCATGAAAGGGTGTACATGGTCTGCAACAATGTTTAGGTAGGTGGTACGTGTCAAAGTAACATTCACATGGATGGCAGGACCCAAGGTTTCCCAGCAGAACATTGCCCAAAGCAGTCATATCACCCTGTAGCCCGAGACTGGTCGCCCAGTGAAGCTAAGCAGGGCTGAGCCTGGTTAGTACCTGGATGGGAGACCTTCTAGGAAAACTAGGTTGCTGCTGGAAGAGGTGTTGGTGAGCACCCCCTGCTGGCCTCACTTTGTGGTCTGTGTGGGTCCTAATGCCCCAGTATAGTGACGGGCACACTATACTGTAACAAGCACCGTCCTTCGGATGAGACCTTAAACCGAGGTCCTGACTCTCTGTGGTCATTAAAAATCCTATAGCACTTCGGTGTTACCCCGGTGTCCTGGCCAGATTCCCTCCATTTGCCCTTACCAATCATGGCTTCCTAATAAGCCCTTGCTCCCCACGTGCATCAGTGAGCCTTGGCCGCCCATGACCCTGTCGTCAGTTCACCACTGTTCCTTCCTTGGAGCACTTTTGATAGATACTGACCACTGCAGACCGGGAACGCCCCACAAGAGCTGCAGTTTTGGAGATGCTCTGACCCAGTTGTCTAGCCATCACAATTTGGCTCTTGTCAAACTCACTCAAATCCTTACGCTTGCCCATTTTTCCTGCTTCTAACACATCAATTTTGAGGACAAAATGTTCACTTGCTGCCTAATATATCCCACCCACTAACAGGTGCCGTGATGAAAAGATAATCAGTGTTATTCACTTCACCTGTCAGTGCTCATAATGGTGTGTGGTGTGTGTGTGTGTGTGTGTGTGTGTGTGTGTGTGTGTGTGTGTGTGTGTGTGTGTGTGTGTGTGTGGGTGTGTGTGTGTGTGTGGGTGTGGGTGGGTGGGTGGGTGGTATGATCAAAATCTTATGTCACGATGCCTAAAATAAGAGTTTATGAAATACTTTTCCATATCATTGACTTTTCATAATTATCATCAATTTCAATATAATTAAAAAAAATATATACTAGCCTAAAAAAACTCTCAAGCTTACTGAAGACAAATAAACTGTGATAAGGAAAGAGCAAAGAAAACAAACTACAATAGAACAGACGAAATGGACCTACATGAGAAGTTCAAGCACTAGAAAATGTATAAAATAATCAAAGGTATAAAAAAAATGCGTAGTCTTTACTGTGTAAATTAAATATACATTTATTCTTATTAAAGTTACGCAAGCAGTGAGAGATTTTCTTTTTGTTGTTGTTGGATTAGCATTAATAATGACGGCAGGTAAATTTGGATGCTGTCCCTTTAAGACTGACTGCACCGATCCATTAACTCATGCCTTGTCTTTCTCAACTGTACCTTCACTTAAGACATAAATGGCTCTCATTACTTGCAAATATGTGGTCACTTTGGCACATAGGTATGTGTATTTAACTGTTAAAGCCCAATTAGGCATCAAAAAGCACTCCGTTCTGTCCTCATATGCTCTATGAGCAGCGGCTTCATGTTGCGCGTCTCTCAGAGAGCGCGTGCATATGCTGTAATGAGTTGTCCTTCGCTGCTAATTGCACTTAAACGGTTTAAAACCACTTGTTTAAAACAATGCTTAAAAACTCATGCAAATTATTCGCTTTCGTGACTGCGCAGCATAGCAATAGACATTTTATTTCGTGGTAACGATATATATTGTCATATCGCACAGCCCTGTGTGTGTGTGTGTGTATATATATATATATATATATATATATATATATATATATATATATATATATATATATATATATATATATATATATATATATATATATATATATAAAATTCTTTCAAATCATATTTAATTTAAACTTAAATTGATGTATTGCTCTGTATTACACCTACTCAGCATTGGAGTTTGATTTGATTTAGTTGAGATCTTTACTGTAATCTCCAGCAGCTCAAGGATAACAGGAACTGTATATTTCCTTTATGGCGGTGCTGTGAAGAGCTGTGGGTTAATGACGTGTGTATTCCCTCCGGTGAACTCAGAGGGCAGCCAATATATTTGTGAAGCATGACACAAGAGTTTATATGACGGAGGCTTAAAGCATGGCTGTTCTTACTTTCTAAATGAGCATGCACAATTCTGGATAAAATGAGAATTACGATTTTTATTTTTTTTGGTTTCAAATAGAGATTCTCCCACGATTCTGAATATACAACCGAACAAAATAACATGTAATTTACTACAGGTTCTGACAAAATATAAATCGCTGACTCTAATTGCTGGAAAATGTTTGAATGAATTATTTAAAAAATGGTTTTGAATGAGTTCAATGACCCATTAATAAATACTTGTTTCGTTGCTAGATGAATCAGTGTTTTTGAATGAACGATTCAATGACAAATACATTTTTTTTTTTTTTTAAACAGTCAGTTGTTGCCACCTAGTGGAATTAGATGTAATTGATACAACCGTTATTTGACGTGCCAAGTTCGTTTCAAAAGGTAGTTTGCTGTATTCTCGCTATCGTAGACATCAGTGTTTAAATACTAACTTAACTTATATCTCAGTACTTCTGTGATGATGTGAATATTTGTAACGCAGAAATAACTGTGTGATTCAAAACGGCTCGCTCTGGCAGCACAAACTCAGATTTGAACGTTCCGGTATGATTTTGTCAAAGGTTTAATAGATGCGGGAGAGTCGTTGTCATTAATAAAGTAGGATCGTGTGTGGGTGCTTGAATCGAGATTGCGATCTTTTTACGATTAATCGTGCAGCTCTAATGCAGATATATCTGTCAGCTGCTGCAACCGCTGCTGAACTAAAGCATGTTTACATCACTGCTTACCACTGATAACAGCCTCGAGTCGCTCACTCGAAGTAGACAAATGTATTTTCTGTGTGTGTGGGTCTCGAACGAGACACAGGATTTATTGCTGCCATTCTGTGCCAGCTAACAAAAATACATTTTTTTTTTTTTTTTTTTTTTTTTAAATGATTTATAAACATTTTTTCTTGGTTATAAGAACGTCAAGGGAACATTCCATTTTTATTATTTTAAAAAAACATTATGAGACCATTTAAGAATGTTCAGAGAACATTCAAAAGTAACAAGTGTAACAGTTGAACATTCAACTAAAACTTCAGGAAAGCAAACAATGCATAACGTTTTTGTGCTAACGTTTTGAGAACATTATTAAATACCAGATGACTTTGAACGAATGTTCTGCTAACGTTACTGGAAGAACGTTTGTTCATAACTTTGATTCATAAATTCTGAGAATGTTCCCTGTTAGCTGGAAAATATTGACCTGATTCGAACTTTGAATATCTTTTGGCTTTTAATTTAATCATATTAGACTTGAGTAGCTGTAATGAGGCATATTCAGTAATCTTAATAAGATAATGAGTAAAAACTATATCACTTGAAATTAGTTTCAAAGTGACACATCATTAATTTGAATTAAGAGTAAGAAGGATTTCTACGTTTGCCCATCCTTTCATCCACATGCAGCAGATTTACTTTAACACTAAAATGGAGTCCTCCGACGACCTTCAAACAGCGGTTATCAGCAATAAGGTGAAGAAGAGCAACATAACAAATTGATTGTCACTACCCAGAATGCACCTGTACACCACCAGACTGGTGACATTAGATGCCAGATGGGAGTGATTAAAAAGTTACATGATAGATGCTTTTTTTAATCAGATGCTACTAGTCACGTTAAGCAGTATGTATAGCAAATCTTAACTGCTTAGTGTTATCTTGATGTTATCGCCCAGCGCTATGTTTAAAGTAAAGTTGGGTATATCATCTTAGGAACACAAATCAAGATATTTTTGTTGAAATCCGATGGCTCAGTGAGGCCTAAAGAAAGATGAACATGGGAAAAAGCATAATAGGACCCCTTAAAAAAAAAAAAAAAAAAAGTAAAAAGGGTAGTTTTATCATGTCATGTTGACCTTTCTCCCATTTCTTTCAGCATATTCAAGCGGTCAGTGGAGCCTTCATGGATTCTCAACACAATGGCAACACACCCCTTCAGACCTCCACCTCTAACCTCAACGCCATCTTGCCCAAACCAGCCGAGAAAGAAGAGGAGGACGAAACCATCTGGCTGTGGGTGGCTGTCATTGCAACCGTTGGCAACATTGTGGTGGTAGCAGTGGTGTGCGCCTGTGCCTTTTAGACCCCGTAGTGTCCAAGAACACAGCCTAAACTCCTGATCCTTCACCCATTTGCACCTTAGCACAGTATGTAGTATGCAAGCAACAACCTTCTGCCTCCTTTCTCCAAAGATGCTTTTGAGGCAAACTTAAAGGCAGCCGATTGATCTTTTATTTTAAATGAATTACTTAGCACTTATTCTTCTGTAGATTTTTTTTTATTATTATTATTATTATTATTTATTTTTATGACTAAAAGCATGGGTCAATTTCTTCACCAGAAGGGGTCTGTTACAGTTTGCTTGGTTATATAAGCCAGCATTGCGTAACATACTGTCAACTGTCCAGTTGTTGATCAACATAAAGCAAATCCCTGGGACATGCGTCTCCGGATAGGACTCAAATAAGTGTGCATGTTTCTGAGTGTCAGTGCATGCTAAATTAGACAGATGGTGGTTGTCCGACAGGTCTATGCATTAACTGGCATTAGTTCACAGTGCTTCTGGTCATTCTACCCATTCTTTATTTCTGCCTCTAACGATGGAGTCAACGCTTTTTTGGCCCACTGTTTGGCAATTTAGGACCTATATGACACATTACATCATATGTTAGACATAATTGTCAGCAAATGTGAGCAATGTGTTAGTGTATTAAAGTCATGTCAGAAAGATCATATTTATGAGTTAAACAGACATGAACGTCACTACCAAGTCATAATTACTGGTTGTGGGCCGCAGTGGATTCAGCTATATATATATATTTTTTTTTTATTGATAATATTTACAACAAAACTACAAACAACAACAAAAGTTGCATGTACAAAATACCATAGTATTGTACAGTTAATATATAAAAGTTAAGTTTACACCTTCATAAATTGAGTAAAAACCTAAAGAAAAAACACATTCGATGCTCATTATTCATAATTTTGTAGGTGTAGAGTTAAAAAACCTTTTTAATTTTTGTTGAAAATGTATATCACCATCTTGCTCCGATCTAAGTGATTTGAGCACACCTGAAGTCGTAAATACGACTTCACAACTCGTAAATGCGACGAAAAGTGACTCGTAAAAGTGACTATATTATCAGCTCTTTGATTGGCTGATTGGCAAGAAAGTGCACAGACCCAAGCCATACTTCACAGTTCAATAAATAAATAAATAAACAGTCACTGGCAAAACATTTATAATTTATATTAGAAATAGAAATATATTCAATTTTTTTTTTTCATTAGAATATACAGCTACTTTTTAATAGTCGTCAACAAGGAAAAAAAAGCTTTTTACATCTACCAGTTGGGACTAACGTCATGCTAACCAGCCTATATACCAAGGGGGCGTTTATACAACACCTTTTTATGCTCATTTACACAACAACGGCATTTTGGGGGCCTGAAAATGCAAACTTTTGAAAACAGTGCAAACTTTTTTCAAAGTGCAATTTTTTTTTTTAATCGCCGTGTATACTACAAAACATGAATTTATGAAAACGGTGATGTCATGCGCATGCATGTGATGCGTTTATAGGCGCGTACTGTTTATTTACAAAGTGACATCACCATCTACTGGTGGTTTTTTTTTTTTTTGCGAACGGGGAACATTTTACGTTTTTAGTACATCGTTGTAATGTAAACGTACTCTCAGAAAGTGGCATTGAATTCAGTGTTTCCCATTATTTTTCAGAAAAGGGGAAATCTAGGAATGGCTTATTGATAGTCTCTGCACTTTAAACTTGAATAGGATAAGTGTTTTAACAAAAAAACATCTTTCACTTTTGAGTTTCTGTCCTACTATAATGCCACTCAAACCGACTTCTCTTCCATTTAATTGTTTTTAATGTAGTCTCTTTTGTAAAAACATTAGCCTTGTCAGCTTCAGTCCAAGTTCATAGTTTAGTGTGAGCGTGTGCTAGATAATATTAGTGCTTGGATGATGCTGAATCTCATCTTCTGTGGGTTAAGATACAGAAATACCACCTCATTAATTCAATCACAGCTCATTTTTCAACACCCAAAAGTCTTTTTCTCTGGCCTGTTGATGGTCCACACAATTACTAATGGTCTGCTGGATCTCTGAACTGAAACACGACTTTTGTTCCACCGCGATTAATCAAACCGTGGTTGAGAAGCTTTAGGTTCAGAGGTTAAAGCTCATTTAGCATGCAGTCGCTCTGTATTATGACATCTGAGACAGAGTCTTGGGTGAACTCATTTTGCGGGGTTTCACTTCAGAGATGATATAGATAGTGTTCTGTGACAGTCTTTTCCCTCTGTTGCACAATATTGTCTATATATAGACATTTGTAATGTTACAAAATTTTTATTTAAAATAAATGCTGTTCTTTTGAAGTAGCACAACTGTTTTCAAAGTTGATAATCAGAAATTATTCTTGAGCAGCAAATCAGCATATTAGAATGATTTCTGAAGGATCATGTGACACTGAAGACTGGAGTAATGATGCTGAAAATTCAGCTTTGATCACTGGAATAATTTACATTTTATGTATTCACATAGAAAACAGATATTTGAAATTGAAATATTTCTTAATATTACTTTTTTTACTGATCAAATAAATGCAGCTTTGGTGAGAAGATACTTCTTTAAAAAGCATTAAACTCTTTCCAACCCCAAAGGTTTGAATGTTATGTGTTAAAGCCGATCTATACATTTTCTGATTTCATTTGTCTCGGATAGTGCGGACTTTACAGATATCCATCGCTCGGCTTTGCTCTGTGGTGATGCAGGCTGAAGGGTTGAATCGAGTCTCCCTCTCCCTGTATTTTCCTTCAGGAGTTTGGCAACAGGGCTGTGGTATTTTTCTGGCCATAGTTTGATCTCAGAAATGTGGCACAGCCGTAACACCGTTTGTGTGCTTGACTCCGGAGTCAATGGAGACGCAGGTGTCCATCACGCTCTCAACCACACCACAATGTGCCTTAGGGAACGTAATGCTGCTGATCTGTGCGCTCTGGTGTGGACACAGTGGGAATGATCTCATTTTGGAGGTAAGTTTTCTTTAAATTCTTTTATAGACAATTTTAAGCTCAATTTACAGCCAGGTCTTCTGCATTTACCTAACTGCTGGAAGCTAGTTATTTTTTAAAGTTTTAAATATGGATATTTTTCTTACACACATGCATCACTTCGCATCAGAAGGCCTTTATTAACCCCCCGGAGCTGTGTGGATATCTTTTATGATGGATGGTTGCACTTTTTTGGGCTTCAATATCTCATCCTCTGTTCACTGCCATTATAAAGCTTGGAAAAGCCAGGACACTATTTAATAAAACTCTGATTGTATTCATCAGAAAGAAGAAAGTCATATACATCTAGGATGGCTTGAGGGTGAGTAAATCATGGAGTAATTTTAATTTTTGGGTGAACTATCCCTTTAATACACAGCTTTCTGGAATTCCGATTGCTCAATTACATCACATAATTACGCATAATTTCTATACCGTACACTACTGGTCAAGAGTTTTGAATAATTAAGAATTTTTAATGTTTTTGAAAGTCTGCTTGAGTAAAAACTAATATTGTGAAATGTTTTTACCATTAAAAGAAATGTTCCCATTCAGTCAGTCACGTTCGACATTACGTCGATATTGACATAATTGGGTCTCATCTGGGAGCCCAATCACCTCCAAGTGGTACAAAACGAGCCAATGGGAATTGGACAGTGAGATTTACATGCCGAGTCACACCCACCCGGCACATCTGGGTATAAATGAGACCGGCATACTCACTTTATTCATACTTTTGCTTCAGGGCCGAGAGGTCGCAAGCGATCACTCTTAATCCATTTACCTTTCAAGAAAGTGCAATTCCTCATTAAGAGAGCAAACAGCAATTTTCATTGCTTTGTTGCCTCTAAGCTCGTGGATTTCTCAGCTGGTGTGAAGGTGCCGTTCAGTGCAGCATTTCATCCCTGAGCATTTCAGCTGTAAGAGCAGTCCCTAAAAGTGCAAGCACAGGCAATCAGCGTTTTTTTTTTTGTCTGTGTGTTTCTGAATGCAGTCGTTTCCTGGCCTGATCTGACGGCCGCGATCGCTCTCTCACATGCCTGGGCAAACAGCACGCTGTGAAAGCGCTTGTGGATGCTTCATGCTCTCACTGTGAGCATATGTCCATGTTGGTGTTGCAATCATAACTTTCCTTATTTAACACAGAGGCACGAGTCCCCTCTGCTGCTACCCAGCCCCCCGCGGCTTCTCTCAGTAGAGCTGCGGGTCTGGTTAGCACTTTGGGACATCTGTGGGAGGTCTTTGTGCCCGCAGTCTGCCACCACCTGACGGAATTGTCTGCGCCTCCTGTCCAAGGTGAGTAAGACGACGGCAACTCTGTATGCCATGCCATCCTGCAGGTCCATCAGGCAAAAGCTCTGAAAGAGCTGCACGAGGGTAGTTCTGAGCCGGGGTTGTTGCAGGAGCTGTGCACGGCAACTGACCTTGCCCTCTGGGCGACGGAAATCATTGTGCGGGCCCTCGGCCAGACAATCTACACCCTGGTTTTCCAGGAACGTCATCTCTGGTTGGCCCTGGCTGAAATGAAGGATGCTGACAAAGATAGCTTTCTCGACACCCTCATTTCCTAGGCCAGCTTCTTCGGCGAACCAGCAGTTCTCGGCAGTCCAGAAGGAGACTGAGGCCATAATGCACATCTTGCCACGGCGTGATACGGCTTCCTCACTCTCAGCCACACCCTCATTTGCCAAGGGCAGGGAGCTTGCGTTTCAGGGATGCACTGTGTCCTCACGCCGTACTGCCCTTTCCCTCAGGGGACTTACAGAGACACGTGAGTGCACCGCCTTCACCACCTCTACTTCAGGATGCTCTGCTTCCCGGGTTGGGCCTCAGTGCTCTTTGAACCGGGCCCTTCACAAGCTCCCGTTCATGATGCTCACCTTGAAACGCATCCTCACGTGCGTTCGCTCCCAGCAATCGACCTGAATGACTCATATTCATGTTTCGATTCTCCTTTGACACAGACCGTTTCTACGCTTTGCATTCAAGGGTCGAGCATACCAGTACAAGGTCCTCTCCTTCGGGCTGTCCCTGTCTCCCTGTGTTTTTACCAAAGTCACGGAAGGTGCCCTTGTCCTGCTCAGGGAGGTGGGTACTCGCATCCTCAACTATCTCGACTACTGGCTCATTCTGACCCAGTCCCGAGATCAGTTATGCGAACAATGGGAACTTTTGCACCTCAGCCAGTTGGGGGTTCATGTCAACTGGGAAAAGAGCAAGCTTTTCCCGTGTAGAGCATCCCTTTTCTCTGGGTGGAGTTGGACTCGGTCAACATGACCGCGCACCTCACCAACGAGCGTGCACAGTCAGTGATGAACTGCCTGAATACATTCACGCAGAAAACAGCGGTTCCACTGAAGCAATTTCAGAGGCAGCTGGGGCATATGGCATCTACAGCCGCGGTCACACCACGTCATCCTGAGACCCCGGCTTGGATACATGCACAAAGTTCCCACCATTCCCTTCCTGGGACCAGGTGATGAACTTGCAAGCGCTGCTCCTGGAGGAGGGGCAGCACTCCCCTCCAGCAACGCGAGGGCACTACCCAGCCCTCGCGTTGCTGTCCTGTTCGCACTCTGCGTACTTGTGGACCGCATGTAGAGCTTCAGAAGCTCAGAGCAGCTCTTTGTCTGCTTTGGAGGTCAGCAGAAGGGAAAGTCTGTCTCCAAACAGAGGTTGGCCCACTGGATAGTGGATGCCATCGCACCAGTCTCAAGGTGATTAGATAGCCACGGGTTCTCAATTGCCACGCCCTTTTCCCTCCAAGGACTGGAAGAGAGTGCTTATTTGCTCCTCAGTTCAGTTCCCCAGATAGCGAACCCTGTGGAGTTCCTCTTGCATCTTGTGGCAGTCAGACACGGCCGAGGCGTCTGATGCCAGGCCCAGTATGTGTGTATGCATGCCAAGTTGGTCAGCCCTTGTACTGGGCTAGATGCCAATAGGATGTGATTCCCTGCAGGTAATCCCATATGTGTAGTGTCCACGGTACGGTTTCCCTGAGGGTAAACCCATATATTTCCCTGGGCGACTCTACTCTGCCTTTAGTACTGCCCCATGGGTCAGTCGCTTTGCCGTTTTAAATAGGGACCCCATTACGTCAGTATCGATGTAACGTTGAACGTGACTGACTAAATGGGAATGTCTAGGTTACTATTGTAACCCCTGTTCCCTCCTTCAGACGTTACGTCCCCTTGCCATGGCCGTGAACTACCACTGAATGGCCAGGATCCTTGTCTCGGCTCCTCAGAAAAATATGAATGAAGTGAGTATGCTGGTCCTATTTATACCCGGATGTGCCGGGTGGGTGTAACTCCCATGTAAATCTCACTGGCCAATTCCCATGGGCTCGTTTTGTACCGCTTGGAGGTGGTTGGGCTCCCAGGCGAGACCCTATTACGTCAGTATCGATGTAAAGTCTAGTAAAAATAGTAACCTAGACGTTTTATTTTTTATTTTTTTATTCTTGTGGTCAATATATTATGCTGAATTGGTGCCACAAAAATATGAAGCAGCACAACTGTTTTCAACATTAATAATAATAATCAGAAATGTTTCTTGATATTAGAATGATTTCTGAAGGATCATGTGACTCTGAAGACTGGAGTAATGATGCTGAAAATTCCGCTTTGATCACCGCAATAAATTACATTTGAACATATACATAGAAATATATATAGAAAACAGTTCTTTTAAATTGTAATATTTCAAATTTTTTATTGTATTTTTGATAAAATAAACAGTCTCGGTGAGCATAACAGACTTGAGAAAACTTAATTCCAAACTTTTGACCGGTAGCGTATATTTGAATAATTGTATAAGAATAATTGTTGCCATTTGCTAATTGTAAATAAGCTCCATTCGATTTCATGTCGATTTATTTGGTTAGTAGCTCTGTAATAAGAAAGATAATGTACAGATGTGTGTCTGCTGTGATCGCACAAGTTGTATTTTGTGATAATGTCCATGAAAATTATCTCTTGCATATTTGCTTCCAACCATCGAACTCGCCTTGAATATTAATCAGTCCTTGAATCCATTCTGCGATAAAGATATGATTTTAAAGAACAAGTCTGTGATAAGAGCTCATCAAAACTGTCATTGACACTCACAAATCTGGAGATGGTCATCTGCATGATTTGTTCATCACAATTTTTTTTTTTTTTGCTCCCATGATTCAAAACATCTTGATGCTATTATGCATCATAGCCGAGGCTCTGTTTGCAGGGAAATCTTTGTGGTCTCACCTGATCCTTTAACACGTCTCTTCTTGTCTTTCAGATTGAAAGGAACATGTTGCAGCCTAAAGGATGCTTGTATTTGAGCATATTCTCACAAGAATCATATGCTTTGAGACACTTTGCTTGCTGCAGCAGCACAATGGGAACCTACTTTAAAGACACTCAGAAATGGAGGAGCTTGTTTTATCAAGTGAATTCCTGCTGGGGAAATGGAGCAGATTCATAATGTAAACGTGCTCTGAATATCTGTAAATGTTAGGATCAGTAGAATGATTTTGTTTCTTTGTTTGTTTTATAGTTGAATCAAAATGCATATGAGGGTTAACTGTATTTTTTTGAGATGTATTTGGGTTATTTGCACGTGGTGAAGACAGTTTGATTGAGAATCTCTTGAAAAGTTGGTCTTTGCTCACTTTTGATTTTTATTAGTAGGACTGTCATTGACACAAAATATAGTTTTAATAATATTATGCATCTAATTGTTGATTGTTGTATATGCATTTAGAGGGGGTAAAGCTAATTTAAAAAAAGTTCATTGTAGATGAAATTGTATATAAATGGAGAAGAAGCACTTTATTTATTTATACTGTTGATTTTCATTCAAACATCATCTGTTCAAGCATTGCATATCCATCTGCTTGCTCCTTATCGGTCCGATCTGAAATTTGTGAATGAATGAGTAACACCGGACCCTCAGGGACGCTTTTTGTAAACATTTACCTGACGCCAGCACAGCAATATGGCACTTTCACGTGCAAAAATCCAGTTACATTTATCACAGATTGCACCGTTAAATGTGTGAAATGATCATATGGAAAGTACATGCAAAGTGGGACAGTTGAGCTTATCTATCATTATGTAAATATTCTTGGGAATGGGATGGCGCTTATGTAAGCATTTTTATCTACTTATAACCAACAGCCATGAAGTGTCAGAATGTGTCTCACTTTACCTGGATTCAAAGTGAACTGACTGGATTTCATTAAAATAATAGCCACCTCTATAATTCGTTTTGCCTTAACTATATTATAGCACATGATGCGCACTTTAAAAAAAAATCTTGATAATTGTACCCATTTAATTCATGCCAATATTTTTTTTTTTTTTTTTTTTTTTTTTGTATGAAGATAAAACATATATAAGTGACACACGTGAGTCCAGTCACTCATGCGTTTAGACTGTCTTGCATGTTAGAAAATCTGTTCTGCTGTTATTTTATGCAAGTATTATTGACTATACTGTACATAAAAATGTGTAAAAATGATGCATTCCTTTATGTATTTTCTTAAAATATTTGTGGAGCAAATATGTTATACTCGGTACAGTATACATTTTCATTTAATTTTGGACACAACCAGAAAACTTAGTTATATGTAATTTATTTATTTTTCTTTGACCTGTAGTAAAATAATCCAGCTGTGAGCTTTAAAAAAAAAAAAAAAAAAGATTAAGGAAGTTTTATCAATGCTGATTTTGTCTTTTTATCTGTATCTGTTATAGTAACTACAAGAACAAGTTAATATATTGGACACAAGTGTCTTATTACTCTTTAGTGATCTAAAGTCTAGTGTTTATGGGAACAAATGCATAATGTACTTTTGACCTGGAATGACTTGGCTGTGGCCGCTGTCTGGCTGTTCTATTCTTGGAGGCTTGACCATCTGCTGCAAAATTGCTGTCTCTGCATTTAATGGGCAAAAAAATCGTAATTACGTGCCACAAACAAGCCAAAGATTACTGATAAAGGAGCATTAAATTATGCAAAGCTAGCTTTTTCCCCTCTCACACATAGATGCATTTATTGCCCTCCCTCAAGAAGATCTAACAGAAAGCTAACCATCTCTATTTGCCCCAGAAGAAACTACAGTGGTGTAGTTTTGTAGTTTATCAGCAGGTTCTAACTGGACCATGCTGTAACCAGCCAAACCGCATTATCCTGACAATTTCTTCTAATTTACCCAAGACAGTTTCATTAAACTGCTGGACCAGACCCGGTCATCTGGATCAACGGAAGGATGCAATCTGCTCTGATTGTGTGCAGTGCAATTAAACTATAGTCATTTCTGCTTTCTGTAATCACAGAGCTGCTTCAAGAGGAGGTTTTTCCTCATCTGTTTTTCCACACGCTACTAAATATAGAGTCAGAAGCCAGTTCTAATTAGAACATGATTGAGGATTATTGTGAGGATTACAATCTTTGTTCTTTATCATTCTCAAAACAAGTTAACCTGGGTAGGAGGAAATTATTTACCCACTTATTTCTATTTAAATGTGTTTTAACAGTGAAATTCCCCCACATAAAGATTCTTTTTGGGATGTTTGGAACGATCTGCGTAACAAGTTATTTGAACCAACAGCAGGATTCTTTTCCATCCACTCATTGCAGTTGTGTCATGGCCTCTCAAAAACCTTTTATCTCCAGTCTTTTATTATGCACTATTATGTTTATTCACCATCGTCAAGGACCATCTTGACTTGTCGTCATAACCTAGACAGTGACTCAACACATTGTAAAGCATTTGCCAAGGTCTGTCTTGTTCTACCAGGTCTTCTTAATCTCTATGATAACGTTCAAGTTCATGCCATACTCGACAGACTGGAACATTTAAGATGCGATCACATTAGAGAAATTTCCAACGCCATCTCACGAGCAATTCGTACGACCTCACTCGTACAAATTCATATGATTTGTCTAAACCCCAGTGACGGGTACTGTAGGTTTTAGGGATGGGGTTAGCGGTAGGTCATTTGTACGAATTCATACGTACTCGTAAAATATCTACGATTTAGCAAAAAATGTACTAATTCGTACAAGTGAGGTCATACGTATTCGTACGAATTAGCCACCTTGTAAAATTTCGCGTACAAAAAAAGTTGTCAGTAGTGTAGCGATGTAAAGCAAGTAGCTTTCTGTTGGTCAGCGCGGCGAATTCACGTGACCAACTTGAATACAAGCAAAATCTGCGCAGAAAACTTTCGCCCTCACGTGAAGCTCCCGATCACAAAGATTGCTATTTGAATGACTGATTTCCCCGCTTTATTGGGAGTCTCGTTTTCTCAAGAGTTGTGACATTGTGCAGTTAAGAAAGTGAATGTTGGCGTAACATCACAAGAGTCGCTTCAAAGAGAAAACCTATTTGACACTGGTTCAAAAAAGCTTTTCATGACCAGACAATGAACATCCTCCAGATATAAGGGCACAAATGCGAAGCTGAGCAGCTCTCGAAAGTCTTATTATTCAGGAAGTCCTTTAAGTGTCAGCCAAAACATACTACTGCCACGTTCATCTTCTTTATCTGCTGTGTTCAGAAGTGTTGGTCACGTTGACAGCAGTCATTAAGTTACCCATAAGACGTAGTTTCCCAGAAGGTCTCCACATGGTGTGGTGCTGAATCACCAGGTTCAGTTTACTGGATTTCCTTCCACGAATGCTCACCATATACAAAAAAGGCCTCTCACAGACACAGTGGGATATGGATCAAACTTTGTTATGCTCTTTTCGCAAGAGTCCAAGTTTATTACGTCCTTGGCAGACGGTCATTGGCAAAGACATTCAAAGCAACTGGAACCACTTGTCAAGATTGAAATGAAAACGTGCTCTATTTTATTAGTTACATAAGCATGCAAGGATTAAACTTTAATTTCCAAAAGACAAATCTAGTATCATATTCAGACTGGGTTTACCAAAATTCTCAGACTGAACATCAACAGCACAAAACAAGGCAATGAAAATAGTGATTTCTCCACATTTGAATCAGTCTTTTCAAGAATGTGACACATTAACTTCAAGGTTTAGTTTTTCCACTATGATTTAATCAGATGATGCACCATAGCAAACTCCCAACACAAAGTTCACAAACTAAACATTTATCCTACACCAGAATACAGCCTTCAACAGCTTTTGTTGCTTTACTTGTCTCTTGTCATTTTGTGATTTATGTAACCACTGCTGATGCAGTGAAGAAACCTCAAGCTCTTGATCTGTGCTTACGTGAGAGAACAGATGCTCCTCATGGCTGTCTGGCATGGGAATCAAAAACAGATGAGAGACACATTCACATTTCATCTGAGTAACATATATAGTGCGGGCAGAGAGAAAATATATGCAGAGGTTTTCAACAGAGCTCTTCCATACTGAGCTGCCTACATAGTATTTTAAGACATCATATGCTTTTTTTTTTTTTGACCCAATTAAGTAGGATTTCTCTTGTAATTTCATATTTCTTTCTATTATTCTGTTGTCTCTGAAATATGGTTAATATGCATTAAAAACTTTTAATTTTTCATTATTACAAAGTTATAGTCATGAAAGTCTTAAAGGGTTAGTTCACCCATATATGAAAATTCAGTCATTAATTACTCACCCTCATGTCGTTCCAAACCCATAAGACTTTCATTCATCTTCGGAACACAAATGAAGATATTTCTGCTGAAATGTGAGAGATTTCTGTCTCCATAGACAGCTGCACGACTTCCACTTTGATGCTTTAAAAAGATCGTAAAACTGATTCATATTAATTGAGCGGATTAGTCCAAATTTTCTGAAGAGACTCGATTGCTTTATATGATGAACAGATTGAATTTAGGCTTTTATTCACATATAAACTCAACCAGAAGCTCAACCAAACCTGCTTTACACGCGAGAACAAACCTCTTGCGAAAGCTCAAACGTGCTGCGTAACACGAATGAACCTCATTGGTTCTTGCGGAAGCTCGAACTCTTTCATAATATAAAGTGATCGAGTCTTTTCAGAAAATTTGGACTAAACAGCTCGATTCATATGGATTAGTTTTATGATCTCTTTATGAACGTTTTGAAGCGTCAAAGTGGTAGTCGCGTAGCTGTCAATGGAGGGACAAAAATCTCTCACATTTCATCAAAAATATCTTAATTTTTGTTCCGAAGATGAAGTCTTACGGGTTTGGAACAACATGAGGGTGAGTAATTAATGACAGAATTTTCATTTTTGCATGAACTAATGCGTTAAATACATTTAAGTGGCCTTTTATTTCATTCATTTTATATTATCTTTATGTACAGTTTTTTTTAAAAATTGTTCACTACAAGTAAGCTGTTCCAAATAGGTCACTGGGTCAGCGAATACCTGTTTCTGCTAGGATGCAAAATCAAATCAGACAGCGAAACAGCTCAGTAGCGTTTGGAAAAAGCCGTAAAATCAGTAGACAGGAGACCTGAATCCCCCCACACATGACCAAGCAGACATTGAGGTATGAACACACGAACACAAAGCGATCATACTAAAAATGTCTTTTAACACAAAATGTAACATGGGAGGTTGAGAAGCTTGGTTGAAGATTCATTTATAGAACAATTACTTAAACAAAAGTTGGCTAAATGAAAGGACTAGCATGCTCTGTGTGAGAAAGCAAGAGAAAACAGGCATGGGTTCGTTCGGGGGGAGGGAGGCTGCAAGCGTGTGATGCAGGCCAGCCGCAAGAAGAAGGAATGCATCTGCATGAGAGAATGAGAGAAAGCGAGGGAAAAGAGGGAAAGGCAGAGGAGGAGACAGGGTGGAAAGAGGGAGGGAATAGAGAAGTGTGTGTTTGTAGAGATGTGTATGTGTGTGTGGCATGGCTGTTGAATGAGTGGGCCTTGTGTAGCAGTATTCCGGCTGCTTCTCTGCCCTAGAGCCATATGTGTGTGTTTGTGTGTGTGTTTGCGGGAGACAGACCACCGGCCACCACTAACTGAACACCACTGGTGTTTCTCAAACTCAGCACAAGACACCTTTGTATGCAGTTTTTGCCTGTGCAATGAGGGGAATGACACTGTGGAGAGCTCACTGCTTGTGTCTAGTGGTCCTCCTGATCCCTCTGCAGGGAAATGCCCACCCACAGTGCCTGGACTACAAGCCTCCATTCCAGCCTCCGGAGCCCCTGCTCTTCTGCAAGGAGTATGCCAAATTTGGATGCTGTGACTTAGACAGGGATAACCAAATTTCACAGCGCTTCTACCAGATCATGGACTACTTCGATCATACTGGATTCATGGCCTGTGGGAAGTACATCCGCAGTATTCTTTGCCAGGTGAGTCTCAGGTGGCTGTTTTGACTTTAGCCCATGAAATTCCCTATAGAACATAGAGATATGTAAGACAGGATTATTGAATTATATTTATGAATTATTTAATTATATCAATATTGAATAACATGTTAACAATGAATTTAATTATTCAGTTTTGATGTAAATGATGAGATTTTGTAATACGGACTGTGCCTCATTCATACAGAGGAAGTTACATCATTGCGTGAGTTACATCATTTTTGTTTTGGCTTTGCTTTTACATGGCTGGATGACTTCTGCATTAGTAATGACTGAGATATTTTTAGAGATGATGACCTCGGTTTAAAATGTGAGATATTACTATGGTAATTTCATGTGAATTGTACTCTTCAGTCTCAAAAATAAAACTAAAGTAAGTCAACTAAAACTAAAAACTACAAAATAAAAACTCACAGTTAATATTTGTCTTTATCTGAGGTTTATTTTTGGGACCAACCAAAACTTATTTAGTTACCTACTTACATCAAGGCTGCTGGGATTAAATGATGATATTTGACCATATGGCTTTGAGATTGCAGTGGGATTGAGGTTGGCAAAGGGAACACCTGATTTATTTGACTACTTAGTGGTGAAGCTGAGCTCAATGATTGCCTTTGTTGGAACATTCACTCCAGATACAGGGAGCTGCTTGTGTTCTCCAACCTGCAGAGAAGAAAATATATGCTTCCTCTTTAACTAGGCATGGGATGTATCATATTCCTGTGCAAAGGTCAGGACAACAATGCTATTACATAAAGATGGAAGAAAAAAAAAGAACAAAAGTAGAGGATGGACTACTAAATATTCATAATACATCAGTTTTGAACCGATCTCATTGGTCGAACAACATTCCAAGTGCCGATATTAATTTCAACAGCGCTGTTTTTTTGTTGTTGTTTTTTTGCTGTTTGAATCAGCTTGTTCGTGTTTGTGCTTTCCAGATTTTCACCAGTAGATGGCAACACTTGGCTGTCTTTTTGAGTTATTGAATCATTCATTCATTCAACTGATTCATTCAGTATGCTGATTCATTCAGGAATCAGGACCAAAACCAGGGACTGTCTTTAAAGGATTAGTTCAGAATTCAAATTTCCTGATAATTTACTCACCCCCATGTCATTCAAGATGTTTATGTCTTTCTTTCTTCAGTCGAAAAGAAATTAAGGTTTTTGAGGAAAACATTACATGATTTCTCTCTGTATAGTGGACTTCACTGGGGTTCAACGGGTTGAAGGTCCAAATTGCAGTTTCAGTGCAGCTTCAAAGGGCTTTACACGATCCCAGATGAGTACTTCCGCCTACATCACGTGTGACCTTTCCAACGTGATTACGCAATGCGTGAAGTCGTGGATGCACATCACAGAGCAGTGCGAGACGAGCATTTGTGGTTAAAAACGATATCATTTTTTTTTTTTTTTAGAAAATGGCCGATCGCTAGATAAGACCCTTATTCCTCGTCTGAACTAAGAGAGAATGACTCACTCAACCAGTTAATTCAAAAACACTGATTTGTTCTGAATCAAACAGGTGGCTGCATCCAAAATCACAAAGCTACTCTTGAGTAGATACTTATTTTGAATAATATATGAGATAATTGACTACTATTTTTCCATACTGTTTTTCACTTACTATAGTAGGGAACTATGCGATTTCGGATGCAGCCACTGTCTTTATGAGTGAGTCGTTGAATCATTCACTCAGCCGATTTGTGATTCATTCAGGAACATAACACCGCTACTGTTTGTTGCTTGGAGAAGTACTGGAAAAATCTGGAATATATTGTCTAAAATGTAAGTTAATAACCTTCTTTTTTTTCTTTTTTTTTTTTGCTGATATATGAGTATAAAACATCAATATCACACTCTCAGTCACGTTGCTAGTCTTGGCTGCGATTCAGAGGTTGCAAAGCACTCTTGCTTATGTTATTGAATAAATAAATAGCATAATTTCGCAAAATAATGAATATGCAGTCAATAATTTTATTCTCAGATATGCCATGTTCTTTAGGCCACACTTTTGGACACTCTTTTGAGGTTTATGTTATCACAGACCAAATCGAAACCAGATACAGTCGTTTGTTCCATAAGGCATTTCCTATTCTGTTTCAACAGAGAAGCTTTTAGGCAAAGCTGTAAACTCATAATTGCCCAACGAGTGGCGGGCACAAATATATAAGCTAACGGCTTTGAGGCACAGTAGAGTGGGGCAAATGTGTTGATGAGTGAAACCCTGCTGAGACCATCTGTTGAACAAAATCCATCAGCGGTTTGATAACAACAGAGACTGTGATCTCCTACAGAGTCTTATAATTACAGAACCATATAAACAAAATTATATGAGGGACAGAAAAAGAAGAACACAACGACTGGACAAGAACTCACAATAGGATCAGAAGGTATGGAGGACAAAAATATACAGTCTGAAGAAAAGTGAGCATGGGAATTGGTGCTTTTCCCAGCATTGTTTTAAAAAAGCAGACATTTGGCATTGTACTCAGAAGTGTTTACTAACCTCGCATGCAGTTTAAACAGTCAATATAGCACCTCGACTTATCTTATATGATATCCATAAAGCAAAATCAGATGAATAAGTCCATATAGTAATGAATAAGTCATTTGAGGGTGATATTTTGCCCTATATGTCCTCGGAAATCATGTCCCATGAACTAGAGTTTTTATTAGGCCTGAAAACTACAGTGATATTTTGTAGATTCAGATGTTTCCTTCATATAGACACTCAGTTCAACTCATTTCAGACATTTCTGCAAGTTTTTCTATGCTAACAGGATATTACATAACCATGTGTGTTGTTTAGGAAATGCTGGACTCATTTATACCACATAATCCCCTCAATAGGTTTTTGTTTGCACTGCAATCTAACATTATTAGAGAGACCTGAAACATTACTCATCCACATCTTGGCTACATTACAATGTCTGTAATGTGTTTTACGAGTGAGATACCCCATCTATCCAAACCACTTTCAGTTCCATTGTTTGTTTAATATCATTGTAGTAATCTCAGATGATTTCCAGTCCCGAGCTGGCATTATCATTGCCAAGACTGGCTCAGTCCTCTGATGGGTGTGGTGTTGTGGTTAAGGCATAATTAGGGCTTGGATAGTCCAAAATGTCCAAGAGTCACTTTATTTATAGCTCAAACCATCATCACCAGCTGCTGGATTGAATCCCGGGATCCCGGGTGCAGAGAAGACGTGCAGAGTGCCACGTTTGCCAGAGTATGAGGAGAGAAACGAAAAGGCTTACACAGCAAATACATTTTGGATGAATTCACTATTTGAGCAATTATAGGGTTAACTGAAGGTTTATTGATAATGGCAGCCAGACAGTGTTTATGGACCAATGACACAACACTATTTTTTAAAATTAATCTATCAATTTCTTTGAAAAAAAAAAAAATCAAACATTAAGATATTATGTACACTCACATGCATTTAAGGTGTATGGGAAATAATATTTTGAAAAATAAAATATTATAGAGTTACAGTTATGCCCTGGATTTAGAACAATTATTAATACATCATAGTTTTAGTTATCGTCATCTTAAGGTGCAATCACATTTACAGTTTAAATCCAGTCATTTCAATAGAAATCCAAGCAAGCTTGCAACAGGTTCAAGTTTGTCACATGCATATTCGCCGTGTTGGCGAACTAAAAAACACTTGGTTTGAAAGCGACTTGCTCAAATAGAAAATAGACAATGGAACTCTTTTGCCAGCAAAATTTTGCTAATGTGATTGCAACGGGCCTTTGAAGCTGCTTAAAAGCTGAATCTTAGACTCTGTGTCCAAAAGTAATCTTGATCTATCTTTGAGAAACTGTTAGATAATAATTGAGTAACTGTGCATGCTTTGATTTGCTTGGTTCAGGAATGCTCCCCTTATGCCGCACATCTGTACGATGCAGAAGATGCCAACACCCCGATGCGGGAGCTTCCCGGCCTCTGTGGAAACTACTGTGGTGATTACTGGCTCCATTGCCGTTACACTCTCAGCCTTCTGATCAGTAACAATGAAACGTATGCTATTGAAGAAGACCGAAGCAAGTTTTGCAAATACCTTGAGCTGAAAGATCCCGAGTACTGTTACCCAAACGTCCTCTCTAACGACGAACTCAACGCCAACCTGGGAGATGTGAAGGCGGATCCGCAAGGCTGCATACAATTATGCCTTGAAGAAGTTGCAAACGGTCTTCGCAATCCTGTCGCGATGATACATGCGAATGACGGAACTCACCGCTTCTTTGTAGCCGAGCAGCTGGGTTACGTGTGGATTTACTTGCCGAATGGTTCTAGAATCGACAGGCCCTTCCTGAATCTGACCAGGGCAGTTCTAACTTCACCTTGGGCAGGAGATGAGCGAGGGTTCCTCTGCATTGCCCTGCATCCTCGTTTCACGAAGGTGAAAAAGGCCTACGTCTACTACTCTGTGTCTGTGAAGAAGCAGGAGAAGATTCGCATCAGTGAGTTCATCGTGTCCGATTCAGATATGAATATGCTGGATCACTCCTCAGAAAGGTGAGCTTTATTAAAACACAGATAAGGAAAACATGTCAGTAAACATGGCAGGACAGTCTAACTTGCACTAACATATTCATGTTGTAATATCAAGCTGCTTTTCAGGCCGAAAGGTTCTAAGAACGGTAAGGAACGGTTCCAGTTATATTTCCACTTGAGCTTGGTTCGGCACAGCACAATTACAAACTGTTGGATACATGCTAAACCGTGGCAGAATGCGTGTAGTGACGACGCCACTCAGAATTGGTCACTTGTTTGTTGCCTGGATACCAGTTTCTCTGTAGCTGCTGGCCAAGTGTACAATTTGCAAGTGTGGGTATCTGCAGGTCGTAGTAGGGGGCGTGCCGAAATGTAGTATCCGTGCTGAAAGGTAGTGGGCGTGCCTAAATGTAGTGCAAGTGCTGAAATGTAGTGGGCTTGCTAAAAGGTAGGGGGCATGCCGAAATGTGGTGGGCATGCTGAAAGGTAAAGGGTATGCCGAAATGTAGTGGGCATGCTGAAATGTAGTAGGCATGCTGAAAGGTAGGGGGCATGCCGAAATGTAGTAGGCATGCTGAAAGGTAGGGGGCAGGCCGAAATGTAGTGGGTATGCTGAAAGGTAGTGGGAGTCCTGAAATGTAGTGGGCTTGCTAAAAGCTAGGGGGCATGCCGAAATGTGGTGGGCATGCTGAAAGGTAAAGGGCGTGCCGAAATGTAGAAGGCATGCCGAAATGTAGTAGGCGTGCTGAAAGGTAGGGGGCGTGCCGAAATATAGTGGGAGTGCTGAAATGTAGTGGGCTTGCTAAAAGGTAGGGGGCACGCCGAAATGTAGTGGGCGTGCTGAAAGGTAAAGGGTGTGCCGAAATGTGGTGGGCATGCTGAAAGGTAAAGGGTGTGCCGAAATGTGGTGGGCGTGCTGAAAGGTAAAGGGCGTGCCGAAATGTAGTAGGCATGCTGAAAGGTAGGAGGCATGCCAAAATGTAGTAGGCATGCTGAAAGGTAGGGGGCATGCCGAAATGTAGTAGGCATGCTGAAAGGTAGTGGGAGTCCTGAAATGTAGTGGGCTTGCTAAAAGCTAGGGGGCATGCCGAAATGTGGTGGGCATGCTGAAAGGTAAAGGGCGTGCCGAAATGTAGAAGGCATGCCGAAATGTAGTAGGCGTGCTGAAAGGTAGGGGGCGTGCCGAAATATAGTGGGAGTGCTGAAATGTAGTGGGCTTGCTAAAAGGTAGGGGGCACGCCGAAATGTAGTGGGCGTGCTGAAAGGTAAAGGGTGTGCCGAAATGTGGTGGGCATGCTGAAAGGTAAAGGGCGTGCCGAAATGTAGTAGGCATGCTGAAAGGTAGGAGGCATGCCAAAATGTAGTAGGCATGCTGAAAGGTAGGGGGCGTGCCGAAATGTAGTGGGCTTGCTAAAAGGTAGGGGGCATGCCGAAATGTGGTGGGCATACTGAAAGGTAAAGGGTGTGCCGAAATGTAGTGGGAGTGCTGAAATGTAGTGGGCTTGCTAAAAGGTAGTGGGCATGCCGAAATGTGGTGGGCATGCTGAAAGGTAAAGGGCGTGCCGAAATATAGTAGGCATACTGAAAAGTAGAAGGTATACCGAAATGTAGTAGGCCTGCTGAAAGGTAGGGGGCGTGCCGAAATGTAGTGGGAGTACTGAAATGTAGTGGGCTTGCTAAAAGGTAGGGGGCATGCCGGAATGTGGTGGGCATGCTGAAAGGTAAAGGGCGTGCCGAAATGTAGTAGGCGTGCTGAAAGGTAGGGGGCGTGCCGAAATGTAGTAGACGTGCTGAAAGGTAGGAGGCATGCCGAAATGTAGTAGGCGTGCTGAAAGGCAGTGGGCATGCTGAAAGGTAGTGGGCATGTCGAAATAAAGTGGCCGTGCTGAAAGGAAGGGGGCGTGCTAAAATGTAGCGGGCATGCCGAAACGTAAGTTAATGCTGAAAGGTAGGGGGCGTGCCGTGAAATGTGTTGTGTTGCCGTGATGTTGGTAGTGGCCGTGCTGAAACGTAGTGGCCATGCTTATAGCTTGCAATGTAAATCAATTAAATCTTTATAAGAGTATAACAGACACTTACATAAAATACATATAAATATCAGTCATCACTCTATATCTGCCAATAATGTCTTAGTAAGATGACATTTAAATGCTTAGTTTTATTATCAAAGCTCATATAATGCAATGAAATTCAATGATGATTAAGAGATAAATAAACATTTCTCAAATTCTATTCTTACATTTACTGTATAAAAATCAGTAAAGATTACAGCAAAGAGATGCATAAAGGTGCATGTTTTTACATACTTAAAGGCCTTTTATTGGCTAATCAAGTCTAAACTATCAAATGACAGAAGGCATGTACTAGATTGCTTGCAACAGGTTTGTCAGCAAAGTCGTGATGTTGGTAATTTAGAGGTTTTAGAGATTCATGTATCAATTGGATTTATAGGTTTAATAAGTTTGGAAGAAAAGTTTGATTAATTAGCAGCTCAAAAAAAAAAAAAATCTGAAATACAAGACTTTCTATTAAGAATTTTCTTTTAGATGTGTGATTTTCACCCATTTTTTGTCAGTCACTGTGAAATAGTTGGACTGTTGATGCTTATTTTGGTTCACAGGACACTTCTAGAAGTTGATGAGCCTGCATCAAACCACAATGGAGGTCAGCTGCTGTTTGGGTTGGATGGATATCTGTACATATTCATAGGAGATGGTGGCAAAGCGGGAGACCCTTTCGGAAAGTTTGGGAATTCTCAAAACAAGTAAGTAATCTTCACACTCTTTATGTATCTTTATTTGAAAAACTTGACTTGAATCTTTTCCATACTGTGTTTGCACCATAAAAGTGGTCCATGCGAGTAAAAAAATCTACCGCTGAATATAGTGTGCAAGCTGTATGCATCACTTTCATGGTGTCATTTTTGGAGCTCAAAAGCCTAATTTAAGTAGTTTAACTCTAGAGTTTGGCATGCATTTGCCCCAGTTGAGTAATGCACATTTAGCCAGACAGACACACAGCCTCAAAATATTATCCTTGGCCTGCCACCCTCCTGTCCCCATGTGACATAAGCAGACCTGGCAGTGCCTGCTGAATATACAGAGTGGCACGATGAAACTCAGTTTCACAACTGCACAGCAAGCCTTTCATCCTTATAGAGAAACCTGTCGTAGCCACAGAAGTCCTGGAGTCCTGGTGCCGATGACTAACAGAGAAGTATATACTGGGTTGTGCTATATTGACACTACATGTTGAATGTGGAGAAACTGTTTTATTGCCATGGTCTTCTGTACCACACACATTATTAAAAAGCTTCATATCAACCTTCTATGGTGATTCTTGCCTCTAAGCTGTGAGTTTGTAGAAGCATTTATTTGTAATAAAACATTATCAGCAATCACAGTAACTTGATTATATATATATATATATATATATATATATATATATATATATATATATATTGACACTGACAATAATGATGCTAGTCTGAAGTTGATTGATATTAACATAATTATTCATGAATCCAATCCGCAGTGAATTCTGTGTTTTGTTTTTGTTCATCTTTTAGGCTTGTAAATTAGGCAAAAATAACAGAAAAAGAACAAAGCAGAAAAAAGATACATGGGATGAAGTACCTAAGCCAGGAGTAGCTTTAATTCTTTTCACAGGAGAGAAAATGAGTAAATAGGCCTCTTCATGGACAGTTCAAGCCCATGCCAGTGTCAATATTGACATAGGGCATTGTGGGATACGAGAGGCCTAGCATGAGGTTAGAAAGGATGTGGTTGAGAGAGAGAAAAGAAGCACATGGCGCAAACGTTTATAGGACAGGTTTAAAGTAAACTACTGTATAGTCTTACGAGTGCAATCTTAGGGATACATTATTTTTATTACTTCATTGTTAAAACACAAATGCTTTTCTCAAGTAAAAACTGTGATGTTACAGGTCCACTCTTCTAGGCAAAGTCCTGCGAATAGACGTAGACAACAATGATTATGGCGCCCCCTACAGTATCCCATCAGACAATCCTTTTGTGGGAGAGAAGGACTCGAGGCCAGAAATCTACGCCTATGGTGTGAGGAACATGTGGAGATGTTCGATCGACAGGGGTGATCCAGTCAGCGGTCGGGGCCGAGGCAGAATGTTCTGCGGGGATGTTGGGCAGAATAAATACGAGGAAGTGGATCTCATTGAAAAAGGAGGGAACTATGGGTGGAGGGCAAAAGAGGGCTTCTCCTGTTATGACAACAAACTATGCTCCAACTCGTCACTCAGTAAGAAAGCCTTTCAATTTTCAATTTTATTTTTTAATGGCCAAAAGGGATTTCCGGAGACAGAAAAAAAAAAAAAATGTTTTTAATTACCCTACAAATTCAATTAAACCATCAAAACATGAGGAAAATATTTTTTTAAAATAAATAAAAAATACAAAATGCTAAACTTGGTATTTATCTGACAAAATTATTTGGCAAAAAAAAAAAAAAAAAGAGGCAAACTACGGTTGTAGGCTTTATTTTACTATACAAAAAAAAAAAAAATTGCATAGAAACCATTTTTAATGCAGCGAGCCTAATCAGAAGCTCAAGCATACCTGATCAACCCGCTAGAACAAACCTCATTGGTTCTTACAGAACCTCGCGTAACACGAGAATGAGCCTCATTGGTTCTCGCATGTCAAGCGAACATGCTTGAGCTTCAGTTTACCATATAATTGATGTGTGCATTGATAAATGTTTATATGCGAATAAAAGCCTAAATTCAATCTGTTCAGCATATAAAGCGATCGTCTCTTCAAACGGCTCAGTTCATATGGATTTTTTTGAACTTTTTGAAGCGTCATTTATTGGGTTGCTTCAAATATTATTATTGCTTACTTTAGTTTTTGTTTCTTTTATATTACTTCATGTCAAATTAAAAGGTAACCAAGAATATTATGATGGTTACAGTAATTAAACTAACACATTTTATGCCCTTGACATTAAGAAAATAATGTTGAAGTAATGAATTTGTTGTATTAGACAAGGCAATCTCACATGTAGGCTAGTATACAATCACAGACTGTCATTTTATTCTCATTAAAAAAAAAAAAAAAAGATGTTCAAAAGAAAATATATGAAAATTACTTTCTTATGAAGTTATCTTTTCTTCATTTATTTTAAAGGAGATTTTCATGAATCCAGCTTCAGTTTTCTCAAACTGCTGTTGGTTCCACTTGAGTGTTGAAGAGTATATGAGAGTAAATATCTTTATTTTCCCTTTTTCCATAGATGATATCCTTCCGATATTTGCTTACCCACATAAAATCGGCAAGTCTGTAACTGGTGGCTACATCTACAGAGGCTGCCAGATGCCCAATCTCAATGGTCTGTATATCTTTGGGGATTTTATGAGTGGGTACGTGTGTTTTCTTTAATTCATAAATTATAGTCCAATATAAACAAGAATATCAACACAAGACTAATGCATGATACTTTCCCGTAATGACTGATTTATTTCACTGTTCAAATTAATAAATCAGACTTCTCCCATACTGTGCATCCTAGGCGCCTGATGTCCCTAAAGGAAAACACTGAGACGGGAAAATGGAACTATAAGGAGATATGTATGGGCGCCGACATAACGTGCCGTTTCCCTAAACTTATCAACAGCTACTACAAGTATATCATATCATTTGGAGAAGATGAGGCAGGTAACTTGAGAGCAGCTCTGTGTGTTTTTAGGCTCATCAACAGCTTTATTATTTCTATATAGAAACTTAAAGGGTTCTGTCAGGCACATCATATATAGAACAGCTCGTAAACATACTTAATCAGTAGGGAAAAAAATGTATTGCAATCATTTAAGACATTTCTCCTAACCCTTTTTGGCATTAAGGGTTCTTTAAAATTGAGGGTTTTACATAGAACCCCCCTGAAGAGTGTCCAGTCATCACTGTCTGCGTTTCAGGTGAGCTCTACTTCCTTGCGACGGGAGCGGCGAGTGCCACAGCCAGAGCAGGAGTGGTGTATAAGATAGTGGATCCCTCCAGGTACATCATAATACTGACACTGACTTCAACTCTGTTACCATCCACTTAATAAAACATCACAGTTATGGTTTTTATACCAAATTTACTAGAGGTTATGATGGTAATGCAGCGTTTTAGTATTCTACATCCCTTAATCCTACCCCATACCTAAACATAAACGCTACAACAACTACCTTACTATTAATAAGCAGAAAATTAAGAGTTTATTAAAGGCAAAAGTTGATAGTGATTATGTGAACATATTAATTATACCAAAATGCCTCTTAGAATATCCCAAAATATATTCATAAATTAAAAGAGATTTTGCATTTTAGAGGCAATATTAAAAGAATGGCTTGCGCAAAATAAAACATTTATTCGCTCTGGTGAGCAATAGTTTTTTATGTTGTTGTTCTGTTATGTGGGGTGTAAGATATGTACTTTTGATTTCAACAGCTGTGAAATAAACTGTTTCACATTTTCTTCACTATTTAGGAGGGCCCCTCCAGGCAAATGCAGCTTTAAGCCCACTCTAGTCAACATCAAGGGCAAACTGATTCATTTCAGTCCTAAAGAAGGTAAGAGAGCAAACAAACACTCCTTCTTTACAATAAAGGCTTGAGATTTGAGTAGGGCTTGACGATTAAGAAAAATAAAGCCAAAATTGCGATATGGCTTAGTAAGATTGAATTGAATGAAGGCGCTGTGGGCTTTAGAGTGAAGCACAACACTGTTTTACACATGAGCCGCTCTTGATCTGCCGCTGCTCAGTTCCCAGTAAATGCTACTCCACACAAACTCCATCTGCATCTGCTCTGAGTTTGAGACATTTTAATGTGCATTTGGAAACACAACATGCACCAACCATCTTCACATACTTAAAATCGGAAGCATTTATCAACAAAAGATACGTTTCAAGGGCTCCCTGCCGTTTACCGTCAAAATAAAAGTTTGACTGTTTAATGTTTAAAGCGGACCTATAATGCCCCTTTTACAAGATGTAATATCGCTCCCCTTGTCCCCAGAATGTGTCTGTGAAGTTTCAGCTCAAAGATAATTTATTATAGCTTGTTAAATTTGCCTCTATTTGGGTGTGAGCAAAAACACGTGCGTGTTTTTGTGCGTGTCCATTTAAATGCAAATGAGCTCGCGCAAATGAGCTTTAACAGCTCGCGCTTCGGTCGCTCAACAACAACAAAGCTGGAGAATCTCACGCAGCCAAAATGAGGATTGTCAGTAACTGTGTTCAGCCTTACATTGTTCAAACCGGAGTCGACACTGATGGAGAGACTCAGGAAGAAGTTACAACTTTTAGACGTTTCTGAATGGTTAGTGGATACATTTATGTAGTCGCTGTGGAGTTGATTCAACTCATCCACTAGCATGTGCCGTCATGTTAATCTTTTTGTGCAAAACCCGTATGGACGTCCACTATACACAGCATACCTGTTTGCCAAACAATACACACCACCAGGCTAACATTTATGATTGCTATCATATGCTGTGAATGGTCTAATATTTTTTACAAAATATCGCTCGGACAGAAACGCTCCTTTTTTAGCAATCGAGCTTGCCAGGGTCAACTTGCAGGCTATCCAAGCTAACGAGACTCTAAACAGTGTTCAGTGCTCGTCTGTGCAGCTAAAGACAGAACAGTTAGCATGCTTTGCTCAAACTTTTGCCATGGCGTTAGAACTGGTACACTGGTACTGTCGCTTATGAAAACAAAATGGTGGCGCCGTGGGTGGAAACATGCGGATTAAGGGGCGGTAATATTATAATAAGATCCCCTTCTTTACGTCACAAGGGGTGCGAAATCTGACTGTCTCGTGTTTTTTTTCACATGCTTGCAGAGAAAGGTTTGCCAAAACAAAGTTACTGGGCTGTCCGTTTTAATGTTTACTTATTTTATAGCCATATTGATAATCACAAAATTCTGACCAAACCGTGCAGCCCTACAAACAAGAATAGCAAACATGAAATAGTTTTTTGCAATAACAATTTTTATCAGAAAAGCTCTTTGTTCTGCTAGTTTTTTGAATAATCTGTTTGATTTGTTTCACAGAGTTTGTGATTAACAAAAAACCCTCAACGACAGCCATTCCCAAACCAAAACCGACCAAGCCCAGCACAACCCCACGACCGCGAGCGCCGATGACAACTCGCAGGACGCCTTCAGTGACCACCATCCGCCCATCTACGCCAAGACCACAAGTTCTCCATACAACCCCACGGCTCCGGCCTCCGTCTCTGACCACCGCCAGGCCTTCGTACTGGACCACGGCACCCAAAACCACCGCAAAGACCCACACAGGCAGACCCGGTAAACGAGGTCGAGGCAAACCCAGGAGGAAAGGGGGCCGCAGGGGGCGGCCTCGCGCCGGGACACCGAGGCTGGTCAGCGCCGACGGACGGAAGGACCGCGGGCGAGTGGAGATCTTTGTGCGTGGCGAATGGGGCACGGTGTGCGATGACATGTTTAACATTCAGGCTGCGGCCGTCGTCTGCCGCCAGCTGGGATTTCCCGTGGCAGTGCGGGTGGCGAAGAGAGCAGAGCTCGGCGCGGGAGGCAGCGGCGTCAGGATCCTGCTGGACGACGTGGAGTGCGAAGGGACGGAACGGACTCTATTACACTGCAAACACGCCAAGCTTGGCAAAAATAACTGTTCTCATGACGAGGATGTAGGCGTGGTTTGTGGCCATTATGATCATGCAGTGGAGTGAAAGACAGTGGTCAGGTGTGGGTTGTGATGCAGACCAAAAACAACTGTTTACAGAGAATACTGTCAATTGCAGTTGACAGAAAAAATGTTTTCATTTAAAATGACCTACTATAATATTTTGACAAACTGGAAATGCCCCCATCACAACCAGAAGAGAATCAGTGTTTTGTTTTTGAATGTAGACAAACATGAAATATGATACTAGACTATACGGATGGTGAGATTTAACTACTATAAAAACAAAAATATGATTGAATGAGTAAACTGTACTCATAAGTAATACTCATCAATCAATCAATCAATCATTTTATTATTATTATTTTTTTTTCCACACTGAATCATGCACTATTTACACTGCGGTGTGAGTTGTTGATCATCTCACACAACAAAGATAAATATATTAATTTTGTATATTAACTGATAAATATATTAACTATTAACATATTTTTTTTCCTCATAAAAATTGTGAAATTAAAGGATTAGTTCACTTTGAAATGAAAATTACCCCAAGCTTTACTCGCCTTGAGGCCATCCTAGGTGTATATGACTTTCTTCTTTCTGATAAACACAATCTGAGAAATATTAATAAATATCCTGATGCATCTGAGCTTTATAATGGCATTGAGTGACACCAATGAGTATGAAGCTGAAGAAAGTGCATCCATCCATCATAAAGTACTCCACACAGCTCCAGGGGGGTTAATAAAGGCTTTCTGAAGCGAAGCGATGCATTTGTGTAAAAAAATAAATAAATAAAAAATCCATATTTAACAAGTTATAAAATAAAATATCTAGCTTCCGCCAGACCACCTTCCGTATTCAAGTTCCGAAGAAAGTGTAAACTGGCATCGCATCAGTTACACTTTTTATGTAAGTTGAATAGGGAAGGCGTAGGACGTAGCGTAAGCTTTGTGAACTGCAAGAGTTTTACACTTTCTACACTTTACTTCATAACTTGTTAAACATGGATATTTATTTTTTACACAAACGCATCACTTCACTTCAGAAGGACTTTGTTAACCCCCCCCCCCCCCCCCCCCCCCGGAGCCGTGTGGAGTACGTTTATGATGGATGGATGCACTTTCTTCAGCTTCATACTCGTTGGTATCGCTCACTGCCATTATAAACTTGGATGCGTCGGGATATTTATTATCTCTGATTGTGTTCATCAGAAAGAAGCAAGTCATATACACCTAGGATGGCTTGAGGGTTTTGGGGTCATTTTCATTGGAAAGTGAACTAATCCTTTAATTAAAACTATTAAAAACCTGATCATAGTATATCCACCTAGCAATCATTAAGTGTTTTCCGAATTGTCTTTTTCAAATATAATTCAGGTTATTGCTGTGTAAATATTGCATTTTTGTTGCACATTCCAAATGATTAGTGTTTTTAAATACAAATGCTGGACATTCTTTGTTATATTGTAATACTTTAAAAAAAAAAAATGTAAATAAAACTGTTTGCATAATCGTGGTGAAGATTGCAAAGTTACCTATATTCATGTAAATCTTTTATATATCATTAGACACGTCTTCTGTTGAACTTTGGATGTTGATGATGTGGATGTGATGGTTTCCCTAACTTTAACTAATCTTAAACAAACTAAAAAAAAAAAAAAAACTACTAAACACTGAAGCACACTATGGATCTGAGCCCTCTCCACTCCTTCTGAAAACAACAAAAAAAAAAATAGTGTGATTTTCCCTCAAAAGTGCTGAAATGATGCATGTCATCGAGGACGTAATCATGTGGTGTATGTTACTTTTCACAGCGCTGCTCGGGCTAGACCAATCATACGTTTTATCAATCGCTAAGGCAAGTTGAATAATAATAATAATAAAAGTCCCTTTATATGTATATAGTCTTTGGTTTAATACCATTTTAGGTGTTTGCTGGTGCAAGCGTACATTTGTTTGTACGCATTTTATCTTAATAATTCAAAGGACAACATGATCTAACACTGTGAATTTAAAACTAGTTCGAGAACAATATAACAAAAGACAAACATAAATAAAAAAAGACTCATTACAGACAAAAAGTATAGAAGTCAGTATAAGATTATTACAGACTGACATCAAATTACAACATTTATTATTATTACGTCATCGCACTAAGGTCCAATCCTGAGCTAATCCGTACGCTTGACCCGGAAGTGATGTCTGCTGAGAGTTTTCCTGCTATTTTTGCGGTGCTAATTTTAGTTTCGCTACCGGCAGCTCCTTCTCGCTTAGACGTCTAAATGTGTTGATAAATATTTATATATGTCTTTCGTGATCTTACTATTTAAGTAAAGATACATTGTTTTGGGGAGAGATGGAGTTTTTAAACCAGAGTGGGTCCAGACAGCGTAAGTTACGTACGTGATTATTTGTGATTTACAGGCTTTGAGTTTCTTAACAATGAGCGGGGAAATGCTATATAAGACACATATTTAATTATTAGTTGAAGATTATCTGGTCAGATGAGTGCTTGTTTGGTTGTTAAATAAGTGTGTATTCACACTGCTGACAGCAAAATTCAGGCATTTTTATTTATTTATTTTATTTTTTTTCATTTCCAAGTATCTCTATTCTTGCTCTTGTTTTCTCTTTGTACCTCCGCCTTCATTTGCTTGTTTACACACATTAAATAGATCAGATATCAGAATTCTCCATATCAGATGATTTGAAATCACCCTTTAGATTAGTGGATAAACCAAAATGTGTGCTGTGGACATTTACAGTCATTTATGTATGTGGAAGAGAGCTGACTTTGATATGATTTTTGTGTTGTAGAGCCTAAGGTCAGGATGCGAGGCACCGCGATGGACCCCGGGGACCCTAGTCCATTATTTGAGGACACTAGTGCTGGGGTGAACAAACACGATCACAGTGGTGTGGGAAAAGGGCCTGATGTGTATCCAGGACAGGCCTTGCTGTCGGACCCCATGTCTAACCTCGCCATGGCCTACGGCAGCAGTCTGGCCTCCCACGGCAAAGAGATGATGGACAAGAACGTATGTGATAGCTGTCAGAGTATAAATGATGATGGGCTGGATGTGTGTTTGTTGTGGTGTAGAAGAGCATGTGATGTTCATTGCTGTGTTGAAACAAGACCCATCTTGTTTTCCCTACAGAGGAGATCGGAATCAACCCTGCAGCTCTGATTCATATCGCATTCTGCGTATGTTATTTTTTTGTAGTGGACTAAATGTATCTCTTTTTGCTCCACAGCTGGATCGATTCATCCCCATCTCTAAGATAAAGTACTATTTTGCAGTAGACACAGTTTATGTTGGCAAGAAGCTTGGACTGCTGGTTTTTCCCTACATGCATGAAGTAAGACCACCACTATATTTACAGGCTTAGTTGATTTTTTCCTTAATGCATTGCCCTTGTGAAAAAGAAGTACACTTTAGAGTGTATAGAATATATACTTAAGTGCGAACTGAATGTAATGTTTTCAGGCACTTAATTGCATGTTATTAACAATTAAATAAAAATGCATTATAGTTTGAATTGATATTAAATAAACTTAAGAGTGCTTTTTGACTCACTTAAGTAGGACTTCAGTACATCTTTTATAATTTTATAATTCTGTTGTCTTTGAAATATGGTTCAAATGGTAAATATGGCATATATTGACTGATTTATGGTAAATTAGAATATACTTCAATGTCTTTTCTAATGAAACTTGTATATCTAAATATATTTGTAATGAAGAAGTTACAATGGGCTGCTTGCACGTTTTCAGTGACAGAAGAGATATTCTGATTAATAATGTCACAGCAAACCTTTATTTTTTTGTATAAAATGTTTTCAGTTTTTTCACTGTGTTCACTAATTTGTGTTTATGCCAAAATTTGTAATTAATATTCATAGTAGTAGTGCTGTCAGTCTGTTAATGTTTACAACTAATTCAATATGTTTAACACTGTTAAATTTCTTTAAGGCATTCATTTAAACTATTTTAAAAGACTGGAATAAGAGCGCAACAAGCAAATTCTGTTTATCAGTCAAATTCATTTAGAAATGGAAACTCAACAGGTATGAAAATGATCAGTAAGTGATAATAACACACTACAGTTAAAATTATAATCAAGTACTTTTCATGTGCGTTAGTCAACACATCAAAATAAATGTGCTTCTTTAAAGCTTGACAATAGATTATTAAATCATAATGATTTAACATATACTTGAGGCTTTTATATACTAAGATTTTAAAGGGTTATTATAAAGTGCACTTTTTAAAAGTGTACTGAAGATACACGGTCAGTCATGAAAGTGTATGGCCTTTTATTTCATTAATATTACATTGTCAGCACTTTTTAAAAAATATACTTTTAAGATTGGAAGTAAACTACAAGTGCTCATTCAGTACAATTATGCGCACTTCTTTTTTACAAGGGCTGTTCAAGTCAGTGTTTTTACTGGATATTTGTGGATATGATTTAGGCATTTAAAAATGGAAATTCTGTCATCAGTTATTCATGTTTGTCCAAACCCTTGATTTATTTTCTGCCATGAAACTCAAAAAGGAGAAGTTTTGAAGACTGATACTATGCACAGTCTATATATATATATATATATATATTATTATTATTATTATAAATATATAAATAAATAATTCTAATGCATCTATTTAATCTTAGTTAATGTCCACATTTAAAAATGCATTATAAAAATCAATAGTTTTATCTGTAAATATTATTTCATGGAGCTGAGCTGACATGAACTATTTGTGTTAACTAACATTTACAAAGATGAACAAATTGTGTAAATATTTCTGTAATGTCCTCTCTCTGTAGAACTGGGAGGTGAGCTATCAGCAGGATACACCAGTTGCGCCACGGTTTGATATCAACGCCCCTGATCTGTACATTCCCGGTATGACTCCAAACCATATTTTATAATCCGACTCTCCATTACATGGCTTGGGACTCACAAGCAAGGACTTTCTTGCTGTGAGGCGACCACTATGCTGCCATATTTTATAATAATCTTTCAATTCAAGATTTTTAGTGAGTGATGTGTTATTTAAAAATTCTTATTGTATCTTAAGGTATATTCATGGTAAAGATGTACAGTCGTGGAAATGTTTACTAAATGCATCTGTATGTATCCGCAGTGATGGGTTTCATTACGTATGTCCTGGTTGCAGGACTGGCTCTGGGCACACAGAACCGGTAAGAGCTGCGCCTCCCTTATCTACAGCAGATACTGTGAGAATTCAACAGCGTGGGAATGTAATGCTTATGCTACGGCTGTTCATGGACAAATTAGACATGCTAATGTAAATATTATTCTATCTAAGATTTGCCCTTAAAAAGAATTTCAACAACAGAGGAATTTTTGGCTGACTGTTAACATTTTAGCTGATAAGTCTTTAGTTTTATTAATTTCACCTCGAAAGATCCAGTGTTTTGGCTACACATTATACCCAGTGAATTCTCAAATCATTTATTATTATTCATTGTTATATTACAATATTATATTTACATTTTCAAACTGATACAGCTGTGTGAATGAGAAATGGATTGAGATTCTATCAAGTGAACCAAAAAGAGACTTTTTAAGTCAAGGTCAATGGCAAGAATAGAGTGTGCGTGTTTACATATTGTACACGGAAAAGTAAAAATAAATAAATGAACACATAAATAAATTAACAAAAAAAAATAGAAGTATAGATGAATAAATGTAAAAACAAACACACAAAAGAAAAAATTAATACAAAACTAAATTCAGGATAAAATTTTATAATTTTTTTTTTATCAAGTCATTTATTCCTTTATTATTTTCCTATTATTACATTTATTTATTTATTAATATCTGCAGGTTTGGTTAAATGTGCACAGATAAATCATTTATAATACAGTCAAACCAAAAATTATTCAGACATTTTTTATATTTTTGCTATATTTTGACTAGTGGGTGCAGGACACTATAGTTCATTTATGTAAGTGAGGATAGCAAAATAAAGTAAACTGTGACATATTATACTTAAAAATTCTTCATACAGTGAACTACCAGTAAAATTGATAAAAATGTGGAACCAAAAATGATTCCGACACTTTGACCTGACCATGTTTTGCTTAAGTGTTATCTGAAATAATTAAGATTAATGTTTTCTGACACAGTTTAACTCTGAGATCTTGTCATATTTTATTACCATTTTTTTAAACTATAGTGAATAAACTGTATTAATGAATGAAATGTTCAAGGTGTCTGAATACATTTGGCTTTGACTGTAAATATTGCAAAAAAACAAGAATTGTCCATTTTGTTTTCATGGTGACTTTAAATAGGTATCATTCCCAGTCCAAATGATCAAACCCCTGACGCTTCATTTATCAGATGTATTTTGACTCAGGAGTTTCAGAGGGGAAGGGGAAAATGCTGAGCTGGTGATCAGCAAACGGAACTTCCTGCAATTGTCCCGACTGCTCTCGACCTTCTTTTCCTCCTTGTTCTGTTTTTTGCCCATTCATTATTTTTTTTCTTCTTGATTATGCTTCTCTGTTCTTGTTTTCAGGTTTTCTCCAGAGATTCTTGGGATTCAGGCCAGCTCGGCCCTGGTGTGGCTCATTATCGAGGTTTTGGCTGTGCTCCTCAGTCTTTATCTGGTGACTGTTAACACTGACCTCACCACCATCGACCTGGTGGCCTTTTCTGGATACAAATATGTTGGGTGAGACCATTGGTAATTCTTTGTTTAACCTAGATATGCCACAATATAATTTGCATGCCCCTACTTGGGGTCAAATTCTGCTGGTATTTTGGACTTTAGGTGGTGCTGTTGGGTAATATTTTCTGCACAGTTGCCTATCCTTTACATTTTTTTTTTTTTATTATTATTTTAACTAAAAATGAAGAGAAAAAAAAAACAAAAAACTGAAAAATAAAGTAAAATGTAATTATACAGAATTAAATATTAAATGCAAACTAATTTCATACCAGTATTGTCCTCATACAATTACTTTGAATGATACAATGTACATTTTCTTCAGCTGTGTAAATTCCTGCGGTATTTGTTTCCTCAGGATGATCGTAGGAGTTGTGGCAGGACTTCTGTTTGGCCGGACCGGATATTACCTCTCACTGCTGTGGTGCTGCGTCTCTATTTTTGTCTTTACGGTGTGTATTGAGAAATGGCTTCATAGAAATGGCTTCAATAGATGTTATACAAATATAGAAACACTGACTTTTTCTCTATGAACTTGGGCTACAAAGGATGGAAAGGAATATTATATACACACTACTGTTCAAAGGTTTAAGTTATTTTAATGCATTTGATAGAAGTCTCTTCTGCTCACTGGGGAGGCATTTATTTGATCAAAAATAGAGCAAAAATTGTGAATTATTACAATCTAAAACAGCTGTTTTCTATGTGAATATATAGTAAAGTGTAATTTATTCCTGAATTTTCAGCATCATTACTCCAGTCTTCAGTGTCACATGATCCTTCAGAAATCATTCTGATATGATGATTTGATGCTCAAGAAACATTTATGGTGGAGACCATGAAACTTTTTCTTTTTCGGGATTATATGATGAGTCAAAAGAACAGCATTTATTTGAAAAAGAAATCTTTTATAATATTATATATGTCTTTACTGTCACTTTTGATCAATTTAATGTGTCCTTGCTGAATAAAAGTATTAATTTCTTGTAAAAATATGAATTGCAGGCCACATATGAATGTGTTTTTGATCAGGCTAGTAAAAAAATTATGCTTTTTTTTCAATTGGCTAAAAACATCCAATATGCAAAAAGAAAAAAAAATTGCCTGCTTTTCTGAACTAAAACCCTGGCTAGAATAAAGCAGCAGATCGTGAGAAAAACAACAGAAACATGAACAATGACCGCTTGATCTTCAGCAAAATGATGAAAACAATGCTTTACATTGATCATGTGACACTGAAGACTGGAGTAATGATGCTGAAAATTCAGCTTTGATCACAGGAATAAATTACACTTTACTATATATTCACATAGAGCAAAAATTGTGAATTATTACAATCTAAAACAGCTGTTTTCTATTTTTGATCAAATAAATGCCTCCCCAGTGAGCAGAAGAGACTTCTATCAAATGCATTAAAATAACTTAAACCTTTGAACAGTAGTGTGTATATAATATTCCTTTCCATCCTTTGTAGCCCAAGTTCATAGAGAAAAAGTCAGTGTTTCTATATTTGTATAACATCTATTGCTGTCTGAATTATAAGGCATATGCATATTTATTGATAAGTTATGCTTGAAGTTACAATCTCATTTATATGGAAACTTGTTTCGCCACTAAATAAAAAAGGTAATTACTACTTTTTATCTCACAATTATGACTTTTCTTCTCACAATTGAGAATTGAGTTAAGTCAGAATTGCGTTATAAAGTCAGACTTGCATGATATAAAGTCAGTTCTGAGAAAAAAGTCAGAATTGTGAATTATAAAGTCAGAATTGCAAGATATAAACTCAGAATTGCAAGTTATAAAGTCAGAGTTGAGAGATATAACGTCAGAATTGCATGTAATAAAGTCAGAACTGAGAGATATAAACTCAGAATTGCATGTAATAAAGTCAGAATTGTGAGATACAAAGTCTCAATTACCTTTTTTATTTTTTATTTCATGGCGGAAACAAGCTTCCATACATTTAGGATCTTGAGCCAGTTGCATAAACACAGCCATTATGTTGAGACTTGTGTCTTTAGAACTAGTATGACCAACTGGCAGTTAGTTATGGGTAATTGCTCTTACTTTTCTATGTATTAAATTAGAGCTATCTACGTTTTATGTAACTGACATAAAAAGTTATGAACAGTCTTGAAACAATTTGATGACTAACTTGTGGTTTATGCATCTTGCCTGATCTCAAGACTTTAGATGTGACTGTTCTGTGACACGCCTCCTGACCTTCTTTCTGATTCGTTGACAGATTCGGACACTACGGTTAAAGATCTTATCTGAGGCCGCTGCGGAGGGGCGGTTAGTGCGGGGAGCCAAAAACCAGCTGCGAATGTACCTGACCATGGCCATCGCTGCAGCGCAGCCTGTATTTATGTACTGGCTGACCTTCCACCTGATCAGATAAGAACCGCGGATGCCGTCAAGGAACGGCCATGTTGTTTCTACTACAAACAAAAGCTCCTCGTTTATAGAGACATACGCCTATTTGCACACATGTAATAAACCAATGGACATGCGTTGTGCAGCCTCATAGCACAATATGAATCATCTGAACTGTAATTGCCCAGCCGTCTTTTGTATGTTTTTTTTTTTTTTGGTTTGTACATTTCTAGGAGTTTTTGTTGGCTTTTGTTTTGTATAATGTACAGTGTAATTGTATTTTAAAAAGAATGTCAATATCTTTGTTTGCAAACAAAAGTTGTTGTTCAGATGCTATGACTGTGCCAGGCCGCCGATTACCTGTCGTGTATGTAACTGTTTGGTGACCACAAACCGAATGAAACCGGCTCTGTACGATGTCTGTTGTGGATGTGTATTGATTGCTTTGAAACTAGTAAAGCGCTCTTTCTTGTTGCCACTGTAACAGATGCATAAAGAGTCTTAAGGTCAGACAGCATTCGTGCTTAATGCAGTTTTTACAAACTTGCTTCATACATTTCAGGGTCAGTTGCAGATTTTTCTTTCATAAAATGGGCATGAAATAAATCGATGTTCTCAGGAGTTTTGAATGCAAGGCTAGTTTGTATATTACCATGAGTTACTGTTATAGAAGTAATTTTAATAGTAATAAATTGTGGATTTAGTATGTAAAGTTTAAGCATACACTGATATACCAACCATCTGTGCAATACTTCCTGAAACTGCGGAAATCTGCCTGGTCTTCACAGGGTGAAACCGCAACAAAAACATAAAAGGGTGATAAAACGGATACATTACCGAAACATAAGCAGTTGTGTTAATAATGTCAGCATGTGAGTAAAGACAAAGAAAGTGAATTCACATCAGTTCTGTAAGGCAAGACCCAACAAGCCAAAGTATATATTTTTCTGGCTGTTGACAGTTTTATGAATTATGGGGTCATAAAAAGAGATGTCCAAAAAACCTTTACTGTCAACAAAATTTTGAACCTGGTTTATCCAATGTTTATTGAGTGCATATTTAAACTGATTAAAGCCTCATTTGCCTATTTAAACCTAACATTTCAGAAAACTTGTAACTGTCTTAATGTATTGTGATTAATGAACCAGGGAAAGAAAAAAAGGTCTTTTAAACTGCGGACCTTTACTGCTTTTATGCCAACCATACCGTATGTGTGACTTTTTATAGTTTACCAACTAACCAAGTGCAGTTACACTGATTTCCTACTGAGTATATTCAGCGTTTGCTCACTAACATACTGTACAATATTCATGAAGCTATGCAAAAAAAACAAAATAATGTAATTTATCAACTTGCTGCACATTAACCATCTGGAATTTTTGAGCAAGTCAATCATTAACAAGCCTGTTTCTGCCTCAGAGTAAACTCTAAAAAGGTAACTAAAAAGTCTAGTCTCATTGTGAGATATAAAATTGCAATTATACGAAAAAAATAAAGCAGCAATTGTGAGAAATATCCCTGGTGAAAAAGAGTTAGGCTTAGGCTACATTATAAAAAAGAACAGAAAAGAAAGGTTTTTAACTTTTTATTGGCCTTTATTTCAATAATATAACAGTATGCTATTCTCAAGTAGTTTTTGTAACATTCAAAGTACACTACAAATGCACATTCAATGCAATTAAGAACACTTATTTTAAGAGTAATCATTTTAAGGTAAAAAGACGTACTTTTAGAGAGATTTGCGCATTAAAGTTGCCATTATGAAATGTAAATTCCCTTTGTAAGATATCACACCGTGAGTTGCATTTTTACTCTGTTATACACTCTTAGAAAGGATGCGTTAAAACTGTCTCAAACTGTGTTAAACTCTAACACATCAATGTGTGAGTTTGGGGACGACTGTTAATTCTGTCATGAAAGTTAACCAAAGGTGTAGTCAAGACGAGACCCTCCAAGACTAAGACCATTCAACAATGACATTAATGAGATATTGATTATGAGATGATTAATGAGATAATCAGGTGATTAATCAAGTGATGATTGAGCATTGAACACCTGCTGTGAACAAGCAGAATCACTGAATGAAAGAGGAACAAGAACAGATAAAAGAGAAGAGACCAGCAGAAATAAAACAACTACAACAAACCTACATCGTGTCTACACCAGTTGTGAATGGCACAACGCCATTAAAATCAGTGATTCTGTCTACACTGGATTCTGACACATCAATGTGTGAGTTTTTTAATACAACACTTGTTGTATTAATTCTGTCAGGAAGGTTAACCAGGGGTGTAATCAAGACCAGACCAGACCCTCCAAGACCATTCAACAGTAAAGTTAATGAGACAATTAAGTGATTAATCAAGTGCTGATTGGCATTAGTGATGAACGCCTGCTGTTAACAAGCAGAATTGCTGAAGGAACGAGATAAAAGAGACCAGCAGAAATAAAACAACTACATCAAACCTACAGCTTGTCTACACCAGTAGTGAGAGGCCCAACATGACAAAAGTGTTAAAATCAGCGATTCTGTCTACACTGGATTCTTACTCATCAATGTGTGAGTTTTGGGACAATGCTTGTTGAGTTAATTTTGACACATTCATGGTTTTAATGGTTTTAACAGTGAAAGTGTCAGGAAGTTTATCTGCTGTTAACAAGCAGAATCACTGAAGGAAAGAGAAACAAAACAGGCAAAAAGAGAAACACAAGAACTAGCCACAGCCTTAGCCTTCGATGAAATCAACTGAAGATAACTTGTGACATTAAATCTCTCAAGATCTCCGCAGAGGGATTAAACAAATCTCACTGTAGATGTTTAACAGAAACAAAGTCAATCTGGTTAGTAATAAGTGAAGCTGGCAATGCTGTTTGTGGAGTTGTTTAATCCTTCTCTGCTGAGATCTTGAGAGATTTAATGTCTCAATTTATCTTAAGTTGATTTTATCTACGGCTATGGCTGGAAGTCGGTTGTTGTGTTTCTGCTCATCTTTTCTCTTTTTTTTCTGTTCTTCTTTCTCCTTCCCTCAGCTTGTTAACAGCAGGTGTTCATCACTAATGCACAATCGTTATACTCAATCATTAATTAATTATCTCATTAACTACACTCTTGAATGGTCATGGAGGACTGATCTTCACTAAACCACTGAGGTTAACAAAAAAAAAAAAAATGTGTAAATATTAACACATTATTTGTGTTCTTACACAATCACAATCTACACAGATTGTGTTGGATGCTGTGAATGAATACTCAGGAAGTGTTAAATTTAAGGGTGCTTTCACATTAGCACTTTTGGTGCGCAACCGGGTTCGCTTGACATCAGAGTTCGGTACGTTTGGATGATGTGAACAGTCTTCTGAACTCACCCGCACCCGCGAACCATACCCGAGTCTGCTTAAAAAGGGTGGTCTGGGGTGCGGTTCAAGTGAACTCCAGTACAGTTCACTTCTGATATAATTGCAAACGTACCAAATTGCGGAAGTGAACCGCTATTAATGCCGTATTATTTGATAAAAATGTATTTGTGTGTGTGTTTCACTCACTTTCCCGACGAGCGTGACTGACGTGCTGCAAGCAGAGAGCTGTAGGCTACACCTTTCTCATTTCTGCTCACCTTCAGCGTTCTACATTCGCGGCAGATAGAGGCAAGTGCTGTTATAAACAAAACCAACGGTTCAAAAACAAAAATATAAAAGTGAGGAGAGTAACGTTATGCATTTTGCCGCCTTCTCCTGCGCCGTGGTTACTAAGCAATGGAGTAAACAGCTGCTGGTTTAATGACGCAAACTAACCGCGGTTCGGACCCAAATAATAAAATGTGAACACAGTCCAGTGGGGGCAGGGGGAGAAATCGTACTCGGGTTCGGTCCAGGCAATCGAACCAAGTGTGAAAGCACCCTAAAACTACACGTAACTGTGTAAAACAGCTGAATTCTTCCAACAGTTTTATTTAATACTGACACAAAATATGTAAACTCAAGTGCTACACATACATATTTTTCTACACATTTATTGTAAGAGTGTACAAACTTCAGTAGTCTATTTAAAATTTCTTAGGCTATTGAATTTGGTAAATGTCTAAGTTGAATTATCTTCAATAACTGAATGTATTTCTTCACAAAATTATTGTATAAGCCAAGCCCCAGAAAATATGCTAATGATTAGCTATTATTATTGTTTCACATTATCTCCAGCTATATTCTTGATTTGTTACTTGATGTTGTTTGTCTTTTACTGGATGATATAAAAAAGCAAATAGCCCACTTTTCTCAACATAATTCCTTATCCCTGAGTTGTCAGAATAGCATTTATTTAGATATATATCGTTTGTACGCATTGATGAAGATGTTTATCGGAGATAAATAGTCATTTATCCCTCTTTTGAATTCTGTATCATAGTAATGTGTAACTGGTAGGAATGCGTAAAGGCTAATTGTCCACTGCGTCTCGCACACAGTTTAGCGCGTGCCCACTATCTAGTGGAACATTCTTTTTAAGCGCTCAAATCAGTCACATATGTGCTGGTGTCTGCGCGCTCCTTCCGCGTGCAACTAGATTTTTATGTCCGTGCAGACAACATGTCCGAGTGATTTGAGCGCTTGAAAAGAATGGTCCACTAGGTAGTGCACACAAAAATTTACCTTGCGCAGACTGTCCGCGAGCCAGGGAACACAGAACAAGGGAAGTACACTTCCAGTTTCTCCAGACGGTATCTGTTCACTTGTTTCTTTTTTTCATGCTTATTTTGTTTATTTACTTTTTGTACGAATTTGTAACCTGTGACCAACAGTACATCACGACAACAATTTAGGCCTCAATGAATCCACAGTCCTGTAGAACTTTAGAAACAGCAGGTATAAGATCTTTGGCATAGTCCCACAGATGATCATCTCTTATAAGGTTTGTGTTTTGGGGGTATGTAATGTATTTCGAGTGGTAAATGCGAGCGATGGAGTTGCTCACCCTTAATGTGGAGCGTCCAGAATACACCGCTTCCAGCAGGCCATGTACAGTAGCCTTCAGAGCTAGCCGAGGACTTACTATAATCTTGTAATTGTTGAAAGCTTCGGGGTCATTGGGTACTCGCTCTATGTAATTTAAAATATTCGTTCCCGGTACATTTTTCCATTTCTCTTGCTCGTAATCCGTATGAGCTTTTGCGGTGAAAGGGAATTCATTATTCTCAAACTCAAAGCCCACAGTAGTGCCGTACATCTTCTCAAGCTCAGGCAACAGCTCCGTCCAGGTTTTCACCTTGAGAGGCAGAATGAGCTCGTCCATGTCATGTAGAGCCACATAGTGACTTTGGTACATATAACGATAAACACAGTCATTAAGCGCAGGAATTTGCCCATAGTAATGCAGTTCACCTGGAAATAAATATTTCCTCCACTCACTAGACACTTTGATGTACTTTGTAATAGTCCATGGGATGATCTCCACAAAACCTCTTTTCACATAGTAGTCCAGAACCTTCTGTGTGTCTGAATCACAGTTGGTTTTATATATCACCACCCTTTGAGCACCAAGCAGTCTGAACATCTCCATCGACTGGACTAAATTCAACACATCCTTGTAGTCATACATGACAGAGATGCAGACTGTAAATTCATATGGGAAGACTGTCGGAACGTCTCTGTTTCTAACAGGCTGGAAGGATGTTATGCTCTCCGAGATCTCGCTGGTTGTTATTGCAACATGTGTCGGTGTCAAACACGGGCTATTGATGTGGCACATGATGGTAGCGGTGCCGTACTCAAAACCAAAGTGGTCAGAATGAATTGTGTATTCCGCTGGTGAGGTCACGTTCCTCCCTTCACAGCACATCACACAGCTGTATTTCACCAGCTCTTGACGGAGAACGATGGCAATTACCTTTATCTGTTTCTCCCTGAAGCGATGATCCATATAAGAGCCGATCACATATGTGTTAAAGTTCCCGACTTTAATCACAGGACTGTCCTTCACTTGAACGCCACACGCTTTTGGAGCCGGAAGACTGTGGTCGACGTGTGGTGTTTGGACGGATGGTAAAGGTGTGCTTGGAAGAAGGTTTGGCAGGTCAGAGTCTTTACTCTTGTTTTTTTGCATGATACGTTTGGCATTAGGTGCTTTAAGTTTGGCATCAGATGTTTTAGAATAATCTTGCACATAAAAGATGATGATAAATGAAAACACAAATAAAATGGCAGAAAAATAAAAGATCTTCAGTGCACAAATCCTCTTGTTAAAAGCCTTTGTTTCTGATTCACTCTTCAGTAAGTCATATTTCACATCACATTTCCCTAGGAAAAAAAAAAGAAAGAAAAAACACATTTTATGGTTGTCTCTAATAAAGCTTTTAGCTTTAATGAACAAATGCACTTGTGATTAGGATGTGAACTCTGGTCTCCTGCACATCCACAACACAAGAAGTCAGACTCAAGAAAAAAGAAAAAAAAAGTTCCCTTTCAAGGGAACTCGCGTTGCGTCGAGAAATTGACGCTTTGGGAACGCATGTCGTCATGAAGCACGTGTGAAATCAGTCCAATGGTGTGTCGAGACGTCAGAAGCGGGTGACGTCACGGCCAGGAAGCTATAAAGCACGCTCAAACAAAGCAACGCTAGCTTCTGTGTCTTCAGTTGCGCTCTGTGTCTCGTATGTCCTATTTGGTGTTGTCTGTCATTGTTATAATTCCTCGTTATTATGGCCGACAAGCAATTTAGATCTTGTGTTCATCCCTGCCCACGTTACATCACGGGCGGGGATACACATGATCTTTGTGTTGCCTGCTTGGGAGCGGAGCATGCCCGGTCAGCACTCGAGGGTGCTGGCTGTGAGCACTGCGACCGCCTTCCATTGCGGACGCTCCGCTCCCGCCTGGCGCTTTTTGATGAGGGCGCTCAGGCTCGCGTTCCCCAGGGTTCGGGTCCCGCTGCTGCCGAGGCACAGCGCCGATCCAGATCTTGGGGATCGCAAATGGATTTGTCAGAGGGGTTTGAGACGGGCCCCGCCCTATCTCAGCCCTCACCTGACAGATCCAGTGCTTTTTCCCAGTGCCTGGAAGCACGCTTTGCGGTTCCTTCCACACTGGGTGAAGCACCGGTGCTCAACGTGTCCAGCTCCGAGGAGCTGGATGTGGAGAGCACCGACGTAGCAGAGAGTGAGGACTCGCCATCCCACTCTCCAGCCTATGAGGAGCTGGTTGAGGTCATAACTCGCGCCGTGGCCAAACTAAATATTGACTGGCCGGCGGAGAGGCAGGACGTTCGTCCTAAAAGTAAATTGGATGAGCGCTTCCTGCCCTCGCGAGCGCAGCCTCCCCGTCGGGGTCTCCCCTTCTTCCCAGACCTCCACACTGAGGTGTCGAGGTCCTGGAAAAAACCGGCCTCCTATCGTGTGCATAGTGCTCAAACCACGCACTATGCATCGATAGTGGGGCTCAAGGAGCATGGGTATGGGACGATGCCAAAGGTGGAGGAGACGCTTGCTAGCTATCTCTCTCCACAATCGGCATCGCCCCTAAAGGCCCCGACACTGCCCACCAAGCCCGTCAGGATTACATCTAGCTTGGTGGGCAAAGCTTATCAGGCCTCTGGTCAGGCTGCGGCATGCCTCCACACTATGGGCGTGCTGCAGGCCTACCAAGCCGAACTTTTGGGGGATATTGATGAGGGCGGGGGAATGACTCCCGACGTAGTCGATGAACTGCGTCGGGCAGCTGATTTATCTCTCCGGGCCACCAAGGAGACGGCCAAATCTGTCGGCCGTGCCATGGCAGCTCTGGTGGCCACGGAGAGGCATTTATGGCTCAACCTTAGCTCCATAAAAGAGAAGGACAAACATTTCCTGCTGGACGCCCCGCTTACGCCTCCTGGCCTCTTCGGCGACGCCGTCATTACGGTCGTCGAGAGGTTCCAGGAGGCTAATAAGCAAGCGGCGGCGTTCCAGAAGCTCCTCCCCCGCCGCTCTCATACCCCCGGGGCTGCTCAACAACACCAGCAGCCCCACACTTCTAAAGCCAGCTCCTCACAACAACATCGTATGCCCAGAAGCAGAGCGTTACCACCCGTACTCCCCCTCAGCGACACGGGGGGACGGGTGGCCAGTCTCAACCGCAGCCTTCGAGGGGTAGGATGGATCTGCGATCCGTCCTCATCGCCAAGAAGGCTGCGGGGAAAAACGCTGCTGGCGTCAGGGCTTTGAGGGCAGTCCCCTCCGGAGAGAGGTGTTCTACACCTCAGCGCACAGCGCTCACTTCTCTTCGGTGCCCTCAGGGGACCGTTCTGCCAACCCTGCCGTTCCAGGGCGCAGCGGCCCCCAGCGAACATTCACTCAAGCATTCGCCCGTAAGTTTAGCGGTGCTGGGGTGTTCGCTCCCTCCGAGGAGGGTCTCAGAGCGATCAGTTCGGTTGCCCCCTGCCGGTCCGCCGCATCGGGGCACCGAACTGGTTATTCAAGTTATACCAGAAGCCAGTCTCGAGAGACTGGTTCCCTTAGTAGAATATCTGACAGCGTGGAAGCTACTGCCAAATATTTCTCAATGGGTCCTGCGTACAGTCGAAAAAGGTTATGCCATTCAGTTCGGGTCTCGCCCGCCCCGGTTTATGGGGGTCCTACCCACTGTGGTGGGCCCCGAGCAGGCTCTGGTTCTGGAACAAGAAGTAAAAACTCTATTGGAGAAAGGAGCCATAGATTATGTACTTCCCTCCGATGCAGAGAACGGTTTCTACAGCCGTTACTTTATTGTTCCAAAGAAGGATGGCGGGCTGCGTCCTATTTTAGATCTTCATCAACTGAACCAGTCCGTTATGAAACTCAAGTTCAAGATGTTGACACTGAGGCAGATCGTATCTCAAATCAGGTCCGAGGACTGGTTTGTTACGATCGACCTCAAGGACGCATACTTTCATATCTCCATCCTTCCACATCACAGGAAGTTCCTGAGGTTTGCTTTTGGGGGCAAAGCTTACCAATATCGGGTTCTTCCATTCGGCCTAGCGTTATCACCCCGCACATTCACCAAATGTATGGATGCAGCTCTTGCACCTCTACGTCTCCAGGGCATTCGTGTCCTCAATTATATAGACGATTGGTTGATTCTGGCTCATTCACAACAGTTAGCGGCTCGGCATCGAGATGTCGTCCTCGCTCACATGAAGAGCCTGGGGCTGAGGCTCAATGCCAAGAAGAGTATGCTTTCTCCAGTTCAGAGAACCACCTTTCTGGGCGTGGTTTGGGACTCTGTTGCGATGCAGGCGCATCTTTCTCCTGCTCGCATCGAATCAATCCTTTCTACCGTAAGCCGGCTAAAGCTAGGCCAGTCACTCACTGTAAAACAGTTTCAGAGGCTGTTGGGGCTGATGGCAGCGGCATCCAACGTGATACCTTTTGGTCTGCTGCACATGAGACCCCTGCAGTGGTGGCTCAGAACCAGGGGATTCTCCCCGAGGGGAAATCCTTTCCGCATGATCAAGGTCACGCGGCGTTGTCTACGTGCCCTGGCCATTTGGAAGAAGTCCTGGTTTCTATCCCAAGGGCCCGTGCTGGGAGCTCCTTGTCGTCGCAAAATGCTAACGACAGATGCTTCCCTCACGGGCTGGGGAGCGGTCCTAGACGGACGCTCGACTCAAGGTCTGTGGGGCGCTCACCACCTCTCCTGGCACATCAACTGCCTGGAGATGCTGGCGGTCTTTCTGGCCCTCAAGACTTTTCTTTCAGATCTCAGGGGCCACCATGTTCTTGTCCGGTCAGACAACACATCGGTAGTCGCCTATATAAATCATCAGGGGGGTCTGCGGTCACGCCCACTCTCCAAGTTGGCGCGCCGAATCCTCCTGTGGTCCCAAGGGAAATTTCTGTCACTCAGGGCAGCTTATATCCCCGGGGTCCAGAATGTTGGAGCAGACGTCCTGTCGAGGCAGGGGCTGAGGCCCGGGGAATGGAGGCTCCACCCCGAGGTGGTGGAGCAAATTTGGGAAAGGTTCGGCCAGGCTCAGGTGGATCTGTTTGCGTCTCGAGAGACTTCTCACTGTCCACTCTGGTTCTCCCTCACGCATCCAGCTCCTCTCGGACTGGATGCTATGGTACAGACGTGGCCGAGGCTTCGTCTGTACGCTTTTCCCCCGATCGCTCTGCTCCCGGGAGTTCTAGAAAGAGTTCGCCGGGACCACGTCCGGCTCACCTTGATAGCCCCGCGCTGGCCGGGCAGAGTGTGGTTCTCGGACCTAGTATCTCTCCTGGACGGCTCTCCCTGGGAGATTCCCGTCAGGAGGGACCTTCTGTCCCAGGCAGGGGGCACGATTTTCCACCCCCGCCCAGAGCTCTGGAGCCTGTGGGCCTGGCCTCTGAGGGGGCCCAGCTCATAGATTCCGGTCTCTCAACCGAGGTTGTAGGGACCATTCTCCAATCTAGAGCTCCCTCCACGAGGAAGCTATACGCCCTGAAGTGGAAACTTTTCACTTCTTGGTGCAGTAGTCGTCAGTTTGATCCAGTTTCCTGTCCCGTTGGTACGGTCTTGGAATTTCTGCAGGAACGGTTCACTGCAGGGTTATCTCCCTCCACGCTAAAGGTTTATGTGGCGGCCATTGCGGCTTACCACATACCCTTGGCTGGTTCTTCTCTTGGTAGAGACCCACTTATTACTCGCTTCCTCCGTGGCACCCTGAGGCTGAGGCCCGCGGTACGCACGAGGGTTCCGGCATGGGATTTGGCCGTGGTGCTCCAAGGCCTATCCCTAGCCCCCTTTGAACCGATTGAGGAGGTTCCAGTTAAGTTTTTGACCCTAAAAACACTGTTCCTCCTCGCCATATCTTCCTTGAAAAGAATAGGAGATTTACAGGCCCTTTCGGTTGCTCCCTCGTGCTTAGAATTTGCACCTGGTATGGTGAAAGCCTTCCTTCACCCCAGACCTGGCTACATTCCTAAAGTCCCCACTAATGTGGTTAGCCCCATTGTACTGCAGGCCTTCTGTCCTCCTCCCTTCAGGACGTCAGACCAGGAACGCCTTAATTTGCTTTGCCCTGTTCGGGCCCTAGACGCTTACGTCCACAGAGCTGCCCTGTGGCGTAAGACTGAGCAATTGTTTATCCTCTTCGGGTCCCCCAATAAAGGGGCCCCGGCGTCTAAGCAGAGGATGAGTAAGTGGTTAGTCGAGGCTATCTCACTTGCTTACGAGTCGGCCGGACTGCCGTCACCTCTAGCAGTCCGAGCCCACTCTACCAGAAGTATGGCGGCCTCCAAAGCCCTTCTTTCGGGAGCCTCTCTACACGACGTCTGTGATGCGGCAGGCTGGTCCTCACCGCACACATTCGTCAGGTTTTATCAACTTGACCTTAGCTCCCCCGGGGCCCGGGTTCTCTCTGGCGACTGACGAGCCACCGGACAGGCCCTTGTAACTATGGCGGCGTGGGTATTAACGTTCCCAAAGCGTCAATTTCTCGACGCAACGCGAGTTCCCTTGAAAGGGAACGTCTCGGTTACGACTGTAACCTTAGTTCCCTGAAGAGGGAACGAGACGTTGCGTCGCCCTGCCATACTTCCGGCACGCCTGTCAGCGCTTACCTCAGACACTTTAAGCTAGTGTTGCTTTGTTTGAGCGTGCTTTATAGCTTCCTGGCCGTGACGTCACCCGCTTCTGACGTCTCGACACACCATTGGACTGATTTCACACGTGCTTCATGACGACATCACGCGTTGCGTTCCCAAAGCGTCAATTTCTCGACGCAACGTCTCGTTCCCTCTTCAGGGAACTAAGGTTACAGTCGTAACCGAGACGTTTTACTTTTATAAAATGAGCTGAAGCAACATAATTGGTGAACATTTTGTCACAATTTCATTTCATTGCGTTCAATCCACTTTCATAATTAACAATTTCTATCAATACTATCAACGCTGAAATTAATCTGCAGCAGTCAGGTGGTACAGGTCAGTGCTCTTTAAGTGGTTTATGTTCATAATTATTGTAATGTTATGTGCTTTGAGACATGAGGTAATTTAATGCTGTGATCGTGACGCTTTGCAGACTTTGCTCTGTTTGCTCTGGCTGTGCGCGTTCATGTGTTTTGGAGGAGGCGTGGCTTTGTGAAGGGAGAGTGGGCTCTTATGCTTTCAAAGCTAGCTTGCTATTGCTAGACACTAAAGTGCAATTATGTGCAAACGAGCTTCTCAGCTATTTCTTGTGACATTGATTTGTTTATATTTGCTATTATTATTCTCCACACTGTAGCCCAAGACCGGTCGCCCACTGAAGCTAAGCAGGGCTGAGCCTGGTTAGTACCTGGATGGGAGACCTCCTGGGAAAACTAGGTTGCTGCTGGAAGAGGTGTTAGTGAGGCCAGCAGGGGGTGCTCACCCTGTGGTCTGTGTGGGTCCTAATGTCCCAGTATAGTGATGGGGACACTATACTGTCAAAAAGCACCGTCCTTCGGATGAGACGTTAAACTGAGGTCCTGACTCTGGATGTCCTTCAAAAAGAGTAGGGGTGTAGCCAAATTTGCCCATTGGGCCTCTGTCCATCATGGCCTTCTAATCATCCCCTTACACTGATTGGCTTCATCTCCTCTCCACCAATAAGCTGGTGTGTGGTGGGCGTTCTGGCGCAATATGGCTGCCGTCGCATCATCCAGGTGGATCCTGCACATTGGTGGTGGTTGAGGAGATTCCCCCTTCAATATGTAAAGTGCTTTGAGTGCCCAGAAAAGCGCTATATAAATGTAAGGAATTATTATTAATTAATTATTATTCACACTGCAAAGTCTTTATATGTTTGTTTAGTTATATGTAGGTAAATCACATATGGGATGTTATTTGATACAGGACTATCATTTTACCTTTAAATATAGGATGATCCCATATTTTATGGGACGGATGGCAAGCCTATGTATGCGTCATCTAGTGTATACTTTATTTTGAATGTACTTTACTTGTTTTGCCCTCCAGCTGGGTGTTCCTATAAGAGTTTGACGATAAAACGAAACGAACACAACTTTACCATGCATTTTACCAGTTAATAACATGCTCTTGTTTCAGTGTTGTTGTTAATGTTGTGGATATTTCAGCAAACTTCTTACATACGATGCTTCATACATTCAGTTTAACAGCTTTAAAGTCACCATGAAATCAAAATGGACAATTCTATTTTTTAAATGGAATATTGTAGTATTATATATATATATATATATATGTATAATAAATATTTATTTATTTATTGTGCCTTGTAATCTTGAATCAAAATAACTTCTCCCTCATGCACAAATTAATAAATCAATTTAGCCTATTATTTATTTTTTTTCTGCATGTCATTTGTGGTGCTCTGTATGCTGAAATCAAAATATATGAAATATTGCATAATTTATTTTAAATGATTTCTTCATGCACATCATTATTGTGTTAAATTCATGTTCCTCATAATCTTGAATCAGAATAACTCCCTCTTGCAGCATCTCTTCTTTTCTCTGATGACGAGGGCGGGGCAACCTGTCACTCACGAGATCCACCAAAAGCAATCCACAACCATCCAATCATTTCCCCATTGACAGAATCAAGCCCCGCCCTACATTTGTTCTTGTTCCAGAAGTGTTTCACTCAGATATACATCACAATAGGGAAGAAAAGACGAGCGCAACTTCTGTTTCACGCCGTCTTTAACTGAACTGTGCGAATGCATTTTAGACACTTAGCTGCATTATGCACTTGCTCTGACCACGCAATAAATGTGTTCTCTTTATAGTTTTTCTCAATCTATTTGACACATTTCTCCAAATGAATGTAGTTGCAATTAACACAGCAAACTAAACACACTCTTATGTTAGCAAAACAGTTCAATATTCACTGCATAATGAAGCACTACATTTTATTCTAGTAATGCATTTATCAAAAGTAAATATGCTGACCCCTGTCCACTGCCGAAAGTGCCAACAGTGGGCACGTGAGCATCAGAATTGGACCACGGAGCAATGGAAGAAGGTGGCCTGATCTGAGGAATCACGTTTTCTTTTACATCACGTGGATGGCCGGGTGTGTGATGCTTTGGGCAATGTTCTGCTGGGAAACCTTGGGTCCTGCTATCCATGTGGATGTTACTTTGACACGTACCACCTACCTAAGCATTGTTGCAGACCATGTACAGTACATCAGGGCTCGACAACTGGCGGCCCATGGGCCAAATCCGGCTCACCAATCATTTTCATCCGGCCCAAGGGCACCCTAACCTCCCTACTCTTCTTTTCCCTGAATTTGGTTAGATTCGTGGCTGCAGTGGCGCCTGCAGCTGTACGGCTACAGACGCACTGTTCGTACCATGCACGCTCTTCCGACTGACCTGAGAAACGTTTTCTGTGCAAATATTTCAGCAGTTATTATGTGTGTCCCGTATGTCTGTCGACTGAATCAGTGACGCTACACGCTTGCATAACGATCTGAAACGATTTGGATGCGTTCAGATCGCTCTGTCACTGAATCATCTGAAGTTGTTTCTCGGTCAGTAACAACAAATACAGAACAAATAGCACTGTTTTCAGGTGTTTCACTAGTTTACTTTGAACTACTTAGCACGGCCTAGTGGATAACTCGACACACACCTCTCGGTAACAAACCACAAATCACTCGATGATTAAACTAGTTTTAAATCAGATGAAACAGCCTCAACATTCCCAACACTGATGAAGAAAACAGAAGAAACATGCCATGAATGAAGATAGAAGACTTTTAAATCCCCAAATCACCACCCTAACAAACATTTACCATGGTTTATTGCCATATTCTTATTAGGTGGGTAGGGGAATATATAATTCATTTCTTTGTGAAGGTGTGTAAAGTTTTTACCTGTGTTTAGGTGTTTTTTATAGGCCTATATAGCATACATGTATCATAAAATAATATCATTTTTGACAGTGCTAGTGAGTAGCCATGTATGGTTTTACCTGTGGTTACCAAGTCTCACTGAGAATATCATATAGGCCTAATAATTAAAAATAAAATAATTCTTACCAATACCCCCCCCCCCCCCCCCCCCTTTTTTATTTTATTTGATAATCCGGCCCTCGACTGAAACTACTTGAAGAGCTCTGATGTACATCCTTTCATGGAAACGGTATTCCCTGGTGGCTGTGTCCTCTTTCAGCAGGATAATGTGTCCTGCCACAAAGCAAAAATGGTTCAGGAATGGTTTGAGGAGCACAACAACGAGTCTGGGGTGTTGACTGGCCTCCAAATTCCCCAGATCTCAATCCAGTCGAGTATCTGTGGGATGTGCTGAACAAACAAGTCAACAGGTCTTGGCTGTTTGGCAGCAAAAGGGGTATGGCGTTATTTTACTGTCAAATGTCGAGAGCACATTATTGTGTCTACAAGGTGCCTCTACGCCCAGAAGTGGTTGGTCTTTGTTGACTGGTGCTCTGCACGAAACGAAGATCCTGTTGAGTGTGACGTATCCCCGATACCGTCATTTCTCCAGGAGCGTCTGGACAACTCCTTCCATGCTCAAGGTGTATGTAGCAGCCATTGCAGCATTCCACGCTCCAATTGCTGGCCATTCAACATTTTGTGTTTTAAGATGATTATTTGTTGTTTACATGTTTTTTTTATTTATTATGAGCTGTTTAAAAATGTTTTAAACCTATTTTAGAAATATTTTTAAATACAGAGAAACAAATGTTTCACTTGTTCAAGGCTTTGTATTAAATGGTTATTTTTATTTGACATTAAATACGTAACATAGCCTAATCTTTCCGGTTCTGTGGCTGCGGTTCTGAAACTGCTGGTGCTGCGGTTCTGCAGCTGGATAGGGGAGACTGGGGATGGTTGTAACACTTTTTGCTTCAGCACCTATAACTTGCTGAATTTTTTAGCTTGAGTTCTCAAAATTGTATACAAAGTACCCACATTTGTTTACTACAAATGTAACCAATTCAACCCTCCCCAAGAATATCAAAGAACTTGTGAGTTAATGTTAAATACATGGTGTTCCTTTGTTACAACCTACCCCACTACCAGGGTAGGTTGTAACAGTTAGTCAAAAGAAGCAAAAACACATGCATACCATATGATATTGTTCAAAAACAGGTTTATTGAAGTAAAAGAACAATGTCTCTTACTCTTTCTATGACAGTGTGTGTGTGTGTGTGTGTGTGCATATATACATTAGTCTACTAGAACAAACTAAATAAATAAAAACACTAGGCTACTACAATGTACCCGATTAAAGAACATCTTTGTACATCTTTAAGTCTAACAAAAATAACGTCAATGTGCGTGTGTGTCTATGTGTGCATATTCTCAATCAAAGTTACAGTGCTGACAGATGAATGCTGGTAACCCTGGATTGCAGGCTTGGTGGGCCCAGAAACTGCATAGGGCGCATTTCACCCAAACCTCATCAGATTCTTTGCTTAAAACACTGGCAGAGACACCTCTGTCAGTCTTTCTTCTCCATGTCCTAATCATTCTGTAAAAACATTTAAATCAAGAAAATTCTTGGTTGTATGAAAGACAATAGCTGACACTTGGAATAAATACTTTGAATGTTGCGATGCCATCGGACTTATGATAGCTGCCTGAATCGTAACAAAGCACTGTTCGCCAGAGGAGAACTAAGCCTGGTTTCTCCCAAGGTTTTTTTTTTTCCTCCATTTTAACACCTGTTTGCCACCTGATGTCACCTGTTGGAGTTTGGGTTCCTTGCCGCTGTCGCCTTTGGCTTGCTTAGTCGGGGACACTTGATATTTGATATTTAACAGTGTTTTGATCTGCCTGCATTGACACTATTCTTTAAGAGCTGCTGTGCAGACAAAATTATATACCAGTTATCACTGTAAAGCTGCTTTGACACAATCTGCATTGTAAAAAGCGCTATATAAATAAAGGTGACTTGACTTGACTTGACTTGTGTTACAACCATCCCCGCCCTGTCAGCCATTGTTTAGCTAGCTGTATTACCATAGTGGTTTGAAATTAGCAGGGGGAAAATGCATCACATATTGCCTAATAAACTATTATTTAATCTAATATAGGTCATGCAATTTTATCTGCATTAGTATACATACTAAACAAAATATAGTCTCGGTCAAAGATTTTACTTTCATTCTGAATTTGCCTGTTTCCACCCTTGACAATCAACATGTGGGATCAGAGAGAAAGTATGAAAATACTCACGTGATCAAATGACTCCTATCTTGTCCCCATTTAGTGGAGCTGATTGTGTTACAACCACCCCCATGTTACAACCATCCGTATAAGTGTGTGTCATGTAGATTTGATTTGCCTTTAAGTGTAATGATCTTTCGTTCTGAAAATGAATGTTTTCTTTGAAAAATCACATACCCATTTAAGGAATAATCAGTATCAGTATTGTTAAAATTGTATCAAAAAGTATCAGTATCATATCATTTAAAAGCTTGGGATCGCCCATCCCTTCCTTATAGGGTGGCCAGACCAGTGTTATTTTAGTTTTATATATATACTTTTTTATTTTTAGATTTACAGTTATTTTATTTTTTTACAGCCATATATTTCTCAATACTTAAGTCACTTTTCTAAACATTTAGTTTAGATTACTTCTTTTACTATGATATGCTTTATTATCAATGCAAGAAAATGACACTGAACTTTCACCCAGTTCAACCAAACTCAGCCCTGTAAACCCTTTGAAATGATAAAACGGTAAGTGTGTGTGGCTCACGGCTCGTGCTTAAAAAAAGAAAAGAAAAATGAATATACTGCTTATGTATGCCAGTGCTTAATGAAAGTGCAACACGTATCTAACGGTGCGCCTCCTCCAATTCAGCGATCTCTTTTAAAAAAAACATTTAGAAATATTTTAGTTTAGTTACATGAGACTTTTACTGCCCCCATAATGGGTTTTTTTATATATCCTGCAAGCCACTGACATTGATATGTATTCATGTTTTGTAACAACAAGCGAATAAACTGAAAACAGCTGAAAGTGAAAGTAAATTCGGAGGCTACTTGATGATGTTACGCAGAATATAATAGCCTACAATAAGACATTAAATTCTAAAAGGTAAATGTCAGACAAAATATAAGAAAGAAAAGTTTAGCCTACCTTTCGAAAACATCGCGACAGATGATCAAAAAGCGCGTTCATAATCCTTTAAGCTCTTCAGACAGATGCATTTCACCTAAAATGTCCGGTACTAGTTTACAAACGGTTTCGTGTGCCATGAAAAGTTCCTATTTCTTCTTCTTTTACCCATCTATGACCAGTTTCTATAATTCACGGAAATGTCGATCCAATTTGTCTGATGTTACTTTTATGAGGTGGGTTGTGCAATATAAGTCAACGACTTAACTGTTTGTCAAAAAAAGAAAAAAAAAAAAAAAAAGAGAGAGAGAGAGAGAGACACACTAAGACTATGCTCCCTGTCCTCATCTAACAGCCTACTTAAAAATTTGCTGATTTGAGCTTTAATTATTTGTAAAGCGTCTTAAGTTATGCATTTTTTGTGCAAAAATAAACAGGCTACTGACTATAGGCCCTCTTTATTTTGATATAGCTATGATATACTTTTCAGAAAAGTGATCGTTATCCAGTGTGTTTTCATATTGCGGTCATATTGAAATAAATAGGCTATCATTGAAATCATTTACTCAGAACTTATGGTCTCTGAGAAACATGAGAAATATATGATTTGTCACGGAGGACTTTGAATGTTATAAAATGTAATCAAATGCCTACGCACTTTTTTTTTTTTTTTTAAATTAACAAAATTTAAATAACGAGTCAACACATCACCATTCCTTCTTCCAAATCGTGTTTTTGTCTTACCCTGATTCACTATGGTAAGCCTATCATATGTGCTTATAATTTAGACTAAGCGGGATGCTTAATTGTGTACATACGTCACTCAAGTTTCTCTGGCTTCTTTAATTCATGAGTTCACACTTGCAAATAAGTCAGATAAATAAATAGTATGCATATTTGGCGTGCTGTCCGAGGAGAGGGCTCTGAGCTCGGTATTTTGCAGACATGATTGGGTAGACATGTTGATTACTGATTGCTGACAGCTGGTTGGAATGACGTGATGATTGAAAGGATCATTTGAAAGTGCTCCTTCCGAATTTTGTTAATAAAACATCATTGCATGTCTGGTTTGGGTGTGGCGTAGGTTAGTTGTCACAATATGCAAGAAAGGTTGACATGAAGCCCAATCACCTAGCAAACGCCGAACAGAGGAGGGTCTGCTGGCAAAAAGAGAACTCTACAGAGCTCATGATAAAACCTGCCCTATATGTTAGACAGTGGCAATGCGCTGAGGGGCAGCAAAGCTTTCAGACATGACATTCTCCTCAGCCTAATCTTTGGGTGAATCTCAGTCTGGGTGGATCTGTATTGCATCGCTTCTAAACAGATAGTTATTCTGGCTTTGCAGAAAGCTCTATTAGAGCTGTGTACAAAAATACACGAACCGTACCATGTGGCCTTGTGTGTGCATGTTTGTGTGTGTGTATGTGTAATATGTCTATTAAAATGCAATAGGTACTGAGGTCACAGTAAATTACGACACAGATGTTTGACAGTCATAGACCAGAAACCACAGTTGTGTCTAAACTTGTGTTTGGGTCAAGAATGAGATGGGAGGCATATTTGAGTATAATAAGTTGCAAGAGTATTGTGTTTTAGCATGGATTTCTACATAAATTGGTTATAAAATGTCAACTAGGTGACAATAACAGACAAACAGTCTGCTTAAACAAATAATACACAAACATTAATACATTTTCATGTTTTTGTTGAACATACCATGTAAAGATTCACAGTGCAATAAAGAAAAAAAACCAAGACATACAGTAATTTCTGAGACATGCTAGCATCTCTTGTTAGTGTGCATATGGTATGTAAAACACTAAATAAGAACATGATTCATGCCGGGAGGAAGCATGTATGAGGTTTGCGTATTCCACAGAGATACTGGCAAATTTTCTGTAAAAGATTGAAACCAATACTGTATCGGTCTAAAGTTAATAATTAATAATTCATTTTTTAATGGAAGTTTCTTATGCTCAACTTAACGGCAGCCTGTGAAGGGACCGATCCAGGACACGCAGATCCAGGATTGGCCGTAGCCCACCGCCCTTCTTGGGTACAGTGAAGTAGGGGCTGTAAAACCCTGACTCCATATTGGCTGGAGGGACCGGCTTGATTGCATCCTTCGCCAGGACGACAGCAATCTCCACCCAGAGAACAGGTGCATTGTCCAGAGACACGCAAGTGTAATGGACACCCCTGAACACCGGGGGAGGCCGGGCGAACTGAATCGCGTAGCCGAGTCTGATGGTAGGAATGAGCCAGCGGAACCAAAGGCACCACAGATGTACTGGGTGTGGGGCAGCGAAGCAAAGTACTGGGACCCGACTTGGACAGCATAGCGGCCCAAAATGGGGTCTGACTCTGTGAGGTGGCAGTGTGCATGGGAGATGGCGCATGGGAGGCGGCCTCGACCATCACACTGGGACCTGCTGGCGATGTGAGAGGGGGCTGAGAGTGGCGAGGCAGGGCCACTGACAGCAGCACCCTCTTTGGACCTGGAGGATTGGGAAACTGCTCTTTTTGTGACAAAGTGGGTACCGCTAGACTCCGGAGAGCCAGCGGCGGCACGAGACAAAACACAAATTCCCCCGGCCCTCCTCCGGGGGTAAGAGAGATGCGGGCATCATGTCCCGAAGAGCTGGATCCCTCTCAGTCAGGTTTGACGAGAATTTACAGGCCCGGAATGGGAGATGCACCAGCCAGCAGCCGTTGGACACAGCTGCATCGCAACAGACCGCTCGACTGGGGGGATCCCAGCGTACCTCTTGGCCTCCCCGCCATCCAGGGTGGTGAAGGCGGAGGAGGGACCAAGCCTGGCACGAACGCTGTAGGGCGTTCTCCAAGACTTGGTCACCTCCTCATGCACTTCCGGAAAAAGAATGGCACTGGGGCGGGAAGCTGAGGACCAGCGCGGGCCGCCCCGAGATACCAGTCGCCCAGCCGAGACGGTTCGGGACGCGGTGGAGGATTCCAAACGATCCCGGGAAAGCATAGCCGTCAGCTCAGGCAATGCTGCGACCCTGGAGGGAGGCAACGCAGCCGAGTCTTCATCTCCCGAGGACTCTTGCTCACCTTCCGATGCCGCAATCGACATCTGGTTGTCTGCAGGTGCACCGAAGGACATGACTGGACTTGAAAAAGACGCAGGGTTCGTCTGTGAAGCTCTTTTAGAAGGGGATTCAGCTCTGATCTTTGTGCCGAAGCACGCAGGGAACAGCCGCAATGTGATCAGGTACACCACTCCCTGATCACATACACAGAGGAACCGGCCCAAATCGCAATGTAAGGCAGAAATAATACTTTAAAAACAGCTCAGGCTCCTCTGAAGCTCGCGACCTCGCTGCAACGTGCCGTTCCACCAACACAAGACCGCTGTTTTCAAGGCTTGTAGAGTTTAGTCTAGTAGCTCTGGGAACACAAGGTTGGCTCCGAAGTGAAAGATAGAGTGCGTGTGCATCCGTTTCCGTATTTATTTCTGGGGGCGGTGCGCATTATGCAAATATCGCACGCAAATTCCATTGGCTTGTTTTAGTTCACTCAAAGCTGATAGGGCTCTCTGGCGACATCCCAGTTCGTCGGTCACTACTGACGTACATCGAACGTGACCGAATGAAAGGGAACAGTAATATTGTGAAACATTATTACAATTTAAAATAGCTGTTTACTCTTAGAATATAGGGTGTCAAAATCAACCAAATTTTAGAAACTTCCCCGGCTCAAATGTTTGATTTTGTTAATATTTTTTTCTTTAGAAAGACAAACATAAATAGTGGTAAAAGCCAAAATATTAAATGTCACAGATGTATATTTACTGAATAATCCACTGTTTTCAAAATGGCAATTTTCACATGAGATTTGGAGCCAAATTAGAGGGGGGTAAAAATGACTTTAGAAAGCATCATTATTTTATTTTTACACAGAGATTGGTAGATCTATTAGTAAAATCTGTTGACTTTAGAAATGTTTGTTTCATTATATGCCAACGGTGACCGTTCAAAAATGGCAAAAAAGCACTTCTTGTGTTTTTTGCCTCAAGTTTGCATGCCTGCAACTCAAGAAGTATTAAAGATATCTTAATATCCTTTTATATTCTGGTTCTTAACAAACTTTCCTTTTGGTATCTTCATTTTAAAGGCCCTCAATGGTTCATGTCCAGAGATATGGGGATCTTAATGCGGCTCCGTGAGTAAATTGGTAAATTGTACACATTAGTGGTCAAAAACCAAATGTGGGTCACTTTGCATACAGCTAATACTCTTTTCTTTTAAAGAGGAATATCTGAAGAACAAATAATGTTGAAACTAGAAATGAATCTTGTGTTTTTCTATCAACTCAGTTGCACTGAACATACCTGTCTGAGTGCCATAAATATTCTTTTTCTAAAGTTTGCATGCCTGTAACTCTAAAAGTATTCAAGATATCCTAATATCCTTCTAGATTCTCATTGTTAATAAACTTTCCTTTTTAAATCTTCATGTAGTTCATGTAGGCCCTATGTAGTTATTGTGTTTAATGAAGAATGTCCCAAGAACAAATAACCCTGAAACTAGAAATGTATCTTGTTTCCTTCTTGGTTTTCATCACTATTTATGTTTGTCTTTCTATAGAAAAAAAATGAAAAATTAACAAAATCAAAAATTTGAACTGGGGACCTCTGGTTGAGTTGACACGGGATGACCCGTTATGTTAAACTGTAATTTTATTCCTGTGATCAAAGCTGAATTTTCAGCATCATTACTCCAGTCTTCAGTGTCACATGATCCTTCAGAAATCATTCTGATATGATAATTTGCTGCTCAAGAAACATTTATGATTATTATCAATGTTGAAAACAGTTGTGCTGCTTCATATTTATGTGGAAACTGTCAAACACTACCAAGTTTAGGTTGCTGTAAGTAAGTTTAAAAAAACAAGAAAAAGGAGAAATTATTAATTTTATTCAACAAAGGCACATTAAATTGATCAAAGCCGACAGTAAAGACATTTAACAATGTTACAAAGTATTTCTATTTTAAATAAATACTAAGAACTTTATATAAATGTAAGCACACCAACATCAACTAACATCAGGGCCAGCACAGCTTGGAAAAATGACCTCCCAGTATTATCAGGAAATCTTGCATGAGAGTGAAACATTTCTCCGCCAACTGAGACTAAGATTAAAATACGACTTCATATGTGGTCCTAGTCCAAGTCGTGACCTCAGCTGATTGAGACGCTTTGGCAGGAGAGCAAATCACACCAGACATTCCGGGAATATTGCTGAACTGAAACGGGCCTCTTGGCCGAGCAGGTATATTGGCGAAATGTTTGGTCAAACCAAGTACTTTTTTCCACCCTGGTCTGTGAATGTTTTCATGGTGGATTCAGTGACGACAAAAACATCTTTGTGTGCTGTTTGTTTCAACAGACATAATTAATGTATATTAGGTTAACTTGTTTGGCAGTAACAACACAGACATATTGAAGAAAAGCAGGAGCAGTTCAGTAACAACATGTATATTCCATAGAACAGTTTTGGATACGTCGTTTTGGTAAGTATTAGCTAAGATTATCAGGTATCTGTCAGATGAATGTGCTTTTCTCAGGCTTTCTCTTCTCATTTTTATAAACATGAAGTTCATTAAGGCCCGAGCACTGATGGTGTGAGGACGTTATTGTAATTACTCAGTCAATTATTCTTCCTGTCTGAAATGAATCGCATTTGAGGGCCTAAACATGCTCGAAAACTTTGCACACGCGTCAGAAGTGGTGAAAATTTACGTCTGATTTGGGTTTCAGAATTAGGAGTGGCAAAATGGCTCAATAGCGCCACCTACAAAATTTAAATTGAGCGCCCTTCGTGCTACGTTTCACGTACAAGTATGAAATTCGGTAGACACATGTAACACCTGCAAAAACGCAAACTCTGAAAACCCAACAGGAAGTGAGAAATTTAAGTTTTTTGCCATTTCCAGATGTTGTCCTTTAACAAACTCCTCCTAGAGCTTTAATCAGATCAACAACATATTCGGTCAGTCTAATCTAAAGGCCTTTGTGACGTTAAATTGCAAAGATCTTGAGTTTTTGCTGAAGGGCCTGACAAAATTCGATGTTTCGCCATGAAACAGGAAGCTGTTGTAAGTCAGGCATCCAATGTCTGATCTGCCCCAAACTTCACATGTTTTATTAGAGTCCTGGCCTGAACACATCTACATTCACTTATAGTAACTGTGCCACCCGCTGGCAACAGGAAGTGACGTGTTTAACACTGCATGCACTACTAGCAACATACTAAAATATGCAGTTGAGTGCTAAACATGCTAGCAACACTTAGCTGAGTGCTAAAACGTGCTATTATCGTCATGAAACAGGAAGTTGTTGTAACTCAAGCATACAATGTCCAATCTGCGTCAAACTTGATAAGTGAAGATATCTACATGCCACAATTTAGTTATAGTTGTATCACCACCAGCTGGTAGCAGAAAGTGTTGGCAAATACAAATGACTGATATAGTCCTCCTATATTCATATACTTAATGCATTTTTCCCACTGTGCTCTGTTTTCCTAAAGCCTAAAGTGGTGGGGGCATGGGTGCGAGGGCCCTTTCATCGCTGCTTGCTGCTTCAATTAATCATTGTTTTTGTGTATGATGTCCTCTCTAGAATGCTTTGGGTGTTTAAAATTGCAAAAAAATGTCAGATATTTTGGCTGTTTCAACCACTCTAATGATTGAGGCAGGTCAGATCCAAGTTTCCTGTTGTGCAATGACCTTGGAAGTCTTAATCAGACGCCCATAATAACAAATTTTGCAAAGAGAACAAGAAGGGTATTACACTGAATGTCATTGTACTGATTAGTAGGGAGGAAACTATGAAGATATTACTACACCAGAGATTCTGTGGGAGAAGACAAACTTTACTGTGGAAAAAACAAAAAAAAACATAATGATCAAGAACAAACAACTTGCATCATTTTTTTTTACTTAAGTCAGTCATATAATGGCCCTGATGTGGACAGTCATAATTTCTCTTATAAAAGTGATTTCCCAATTATAGCTCACTCTTAAATGTATACTAAATATATTTAGATCAAAATATATAATATTTCATGTAACCCTATTTATTATGCTCCACATAAACTTGCATACTTAGAAAAACATCAAAAAACGTAACACACCCCATCTTTTTTTTTTTTTTTTTTTTTTTTTTTGCATTTGTACAGCAAGAAACTAATGGTAGGTGGTTTGCTGCTACTGATGCTTTCTCTGTGTATTTTCCAAATTAGGCTTCTGATTCACCGTTCTGGCTTCCACCTAAAGTATTATGTTTAGTTAGTGATGACAATATAATAACCAGTCATAATTATTCAAACATATTTTCCTCATCCCTTTAAACAAACAAATCTCCATTCTTGAAAGTGCCTGTAAGTGCAAAGAGCTGTCTGAACTTGTCTACTGTGGAATAAAAACATCGATGTCTGCTGATTTGTATCTTCGCTGTGTCTGTGTTTTTCTTCTTTGAGTTTAGTCTATTTACTCATGTTTAACCCCTGTTTTCTAACAGCTGCTGTGCAACCGGAAGTAAACTGTTGTAGCCAAAGAACGCAAAAAACAGTAAGTGACAATAAAGAGGATGACATGAACGGATAATATAATAATTTGACAAAGTACAAAACAAAAGAAGAACAATTAAAAGTACAAATTAAAATGACGCAATGACACCACGCTCAAACTTACTGGCTGGTTTTAATTCATTGGCTGTCGTGTCACAGAAATATGTAGGCTTACTCATTCACTGCTTGTATCACCATATGACAAACATATATTGTTTGTCATATACAATTATATAAACCTACATAATATTTGTATATAACTATATAAATTCCCAGTAAATATGCACAGTTATATATCCCCCAGTCAAGCATATTTAAACTGATCCTGACAGATTAAAATGATGAAACTAAGACCACAACATACATTAATCTCAGTCTTTGCATTAATCTATAGTAAGCAGAGTAACTTTGCAATAGCAACGTACTACTGCATATTTTACAGCTTTTAAGATGATGACGACAGGAGCGTATGTCAGTGACTGACATGAAATATCATTAAGAGATGACAGAAGTGTGGCTGTTTATGATAGATATATCCAGACCAGAAACATATACACATCCAGGGTGCAAGTGATCCTGCTTCTCATTATGATTTCATTGGTGATTTCAAATATAAAATTTAATCATAAGCTTGGTGAACAGTTTTGGAGAATTTGATGTTTCCTCATTCAAAAAGGAGCTGCACTTGCATGAATAAAATAGGTGCCTGAGAGACGTTTCAAAGATTGCCGTCAAGTGAAATTACTTGCCTTAAAAAGGATTTTGCATTCCATCAGCAGCTGTTGCCCCTAGCTGTAGTTGCTAATGATGAATTGGGAGATTGGGGCCCCAATACGATGTGACGACTTGCCCTGACCTGAAAAAGAACACTTATTACTGCAGTTATTACTGAAATATTATATTTTAAAATAATAATAATAAATGAACTGAATGTAATGTTTAAGGACACTTGATTGTATGTTATTTTTTTTTACACACACACACATATATATATAAGACTTAAGTATGTAGTTTCATAATTTCTTTGAAATGTGGTCAAAGTGTACTGCCGAATGTACTGATAAGCATTTATGGCAAAGTAAAATATACTTTAATGTCATTTCTATTGAAACTTGTATGTCATGTATTCAAATATATTTGTAATCATGTACATTTGTAATGATGATGTTGCAGTTCAGTACATTTAAAATATATTAACATTACATGTATTACAGTTCAGATTATAATCAAGTACTTTACATGTGCTTTGGTATGTTAGTCAACACATCGGAATAAGTGTACTTCTTTTAAGCATGACAAAAGATTATTAAAACATAATGATTTAAAAACTTAAATGTGAAATCAAGTGTGTTAAGAAACATGAAAGTCTACTTTAAGTGCACTTAAGTGGCATTTTATTTAAAGTACAGCTTTTTGTACAAAGTACAATGGTTTTAAAGGATTAGTTCACTTTCAAAGAAAATTGCCCCAAAGCTTTACTCACCCTCAAGCCATTCTAGGTGTATATGACTTTCTTCTTTCTGATGAACACAATCAGAGAAATACTAATAAATATCCTGTCGTTTCCGAGCTTTATAATGGCAGTGAACAGGGGTTATGAGTATGAGCTGAAGAAAGTTCATAAACATACTCCACACAGCCTCGGGGGGTTAATAAAGGCCTTCTGAAGTGAAGGATGCATTTTACTTCATAACTTGTTGAATTACTTGTTTCATTACTTGTTTTTTACACAACCTTTCCTCGTCAGAAGGCCTTTATTAACTCCCCGGAGCCGTGTGACCCCTGTTCACTGCCATTATAAAGCTTGGATGCGTCAGAATATTTATTAATATTTCTCCGATTGCGTTCATCAGAAAGAAGAAAGTCATATACACCTAGGATGGCTCGAGGGTGAGTAAAGCTGGCAAATCTACTATAATGTTTATAAATACTACTGTTATTATGTCATGAAATGTAGTTTAAAGAGTTTTTTAGGCGAGAATGTAATTATTTAGACCTCAAACATGTGACTCATATATAAGCATAATGCCTATTTTACTATTTGTTTTGATGCTTTCGCAGATGCGAGCTCTAGGCCATCAGCGGCCGTTCAGCGCTCATGTACCCGCAGAGAACAGCTTCATTTCGGCCAATCCTTCAAGTATTTGCCTTATGTAGTTCATTCATTTGGGGTATATCAAACGGGCAATCTTATTAATCTATTATTTGTTCCAGAGCATGTTGTATGGGTACTGTGTCAATAGTATCAGTGAAAGTTACATTATTACACCATTATGAGTGAGTCTGAACAAGGAAATTGCTTTCCTTGCGCTGTGAGGACTTTTAAAAGGACAAAGTCAAAGATGTCGCTTTCCTCTGCGGACATTCAAACTGATTTCTTTATAATGAATATAATATGGACATCGACCTAAAGAATGAATGCTATATCAGATGCAGGTAATACAATCGTTTAGTCGACTCTACTCCACATAATACAATATAAGCTTCAATGAAGCAATTCAATGTTCCTCCATTACTAGTTTTGAAGTGACGTTTTAGAATTAGTAAAGTAGGCCTGGGCTCAACTGTTAAACTGTCAACTTGAATCTATGGCGGAAGGACGTAGTTCTGCACAATAAAGGATTTTTAAAGACACTCCGTTGTTGTTTCTTATTTATTTACACACTTGTGCCGTCAAACTGTTGTATAAACGCAATATCACACTCGTAGCCATGCGATATGGCTGTGTATCAGCACGCTGTGATTACCTACGGCGATCGGCTTCGTGCCTATGGCCGAATCACAGCTGTGCTGATATACAGCCATATCGCACGGCTACGAGTGTGATATTGCGTTTATACAACAGTTTGACTGCATGAGTGTTCTATAGAAATATATATATATATATATAATGCTACTATCAGAGCTCCTAATTAGACACTGATGTTCGATCAGCCCCTTTTCCTTATTTCTTTATTTGGTTGAAATGATGCCATACTAGAGAAAGACCTTTAGTTACTGTATGTCTGTAGCAGAATTCTTCCACTGACATTTAAAAATATGTTCTTTTTTATACAACATATCAAACTATCAGGCTCATGTGTTTATATTTTTATTTAAAATGTACATCATTTACATGGCTCAGTGAATCAATATGACATGATCAAACGGTTCAATCCACAAGTTCTGAAGACTGCTTTATATGATAAACTATTTAATTTAAGCTTTTAATCATATATAAACATCGATCGCCACACAAAACAAAAACACCAACATAAATCTTCCACTCTCGTCTTGCACTGTCATCACTTGCTCTTCCATAGGACTCAAAACCGGTATGTTCCGCCACCGGCCTCATTCCGTTCCCACGGCTCTCGGCCCCGCCCTGCTTGCCACAACCACCAAACATAGAAATTGAAATTGCATCTTGTCAAGTTGCAAAATGCCTGAAAAATATACATAATTATGGATTTCTAAAACTGTGCATAATTTTAACAATTAACACATGCAGTGTGATTGTTTGTGATGTGGATTAATATGAAGGGCTGACTTATAGTTGCTTTGGTAAATCAGAACCAGATTACATCTGTAGAGTCTGCACTGTAGTGAATTATTCCATATTGAGAGACAGTTGGTGTGTTCATAGATAATCTAAGCACTGTACAATAGCTACTTGTGACTGCCTTTATGTAACATGCAATATGTGACTGTCATTTATTCAGACTAGACTTTAAACCTGACAATAGAAGAGGAGGAGGAAGAGAGAGTTGGATGCACTCATTTAACATGCTCACACAAATTGTTAAATCTTACAGAGTTGCATATTTGTGAAATTTTAAGGCACCATTATTGTTCAAACTCCATGCCTATTACATGTGCACATTTGAATGATACACAATGCACAAATACACACATGATAACTGATGCATATTGCATGCAATAGAAATACAAATCGAAAGTATTAAAACAATACAAAATAAATAATAATTTATCATTTATAATTGCAAAGATACATCAGATGTACAGTACAGTATTTATATACAAAATACGTTACCTTTTTAACTTTACCTTGGCCTTCATCAGGCTGAGATTAGATTTCTCAACTGGCATACATTTTAAATTTCTCACATTTGTGTTATTATAATAAACTGTTAAGGCCTTAACAAACCTGAAAAATTCAATGTCTGGTCAATGTTCGGGATCAGTTCTTTCTCAAAGTCCCAGACTCTTTTGTCTACAAACAGTTGGTCTTTGGCAAGATGTCTCTGCAGTGGGACTCTCACATGTACAATCCTACATACATCAAACGGTACGTGGTAAGAACCTCCGAAGTCTTTCAAAGTGGAATGTACTGAGGTTTGCAGCACCTTCCTTGGATTGACAATCATCTTGCTGGGATTGTAAACGTTCTTTCGATCAGGTTCTCGGTAAATGTGCTCCATGATATTGACACCAGGAATATTTTGCCATTCTGCTCGTTTGAACTTCCTACTGTCCTCAAACTGTGTTTTGGGGAATATGTGGTTCTCTATGAGGAACACCCCCACACTGGGATGAGCAGACTGGAGATCCTTCATAAGAGATGGTAAATTGGTGTGTTTGTACGGCATGATGATCTCATCAATATCATTCAGGAGAACGTACCTGGATTGATACATGTGTCTGTAAATGCACTCGTTAAGTGTTACTAACTGACCGTAATAATGGAGATCCCCCTTGAATTCCTGGAAGTTCCAGCCCGGGGACGGGTTCAGAAACTTGTCAATAGGCCATGGAACAATCTCCAGTATCCCCTCCGTTTCATAATGTTTTAAAAGCTTTTCCAGGTCTGGTCCACAACTAGTGTTATAGATGACAACGTGCTGTACACCCAGAAGCTTGTACATCTCTATAGTTTGAGCAAACTGCAGTACATTGTTGTAGTCGTCAAAGACGTTGGAGATGCAAACGGTGAAGTTAAACTTGAAAGTGTTTGTTTGGACACGATTTTTTATGGACAGATACTCCGTATTATTATTATTGTTGTCTGAATCTTTAGTTGATATGAAGACACATTTTGCATTTTGCATATGCTTGCCTTTACAAATCACATCTGAGACATGGAATGGGAAGCCAAAATGGTCGCTGTGTATCTGGACATCTGCCTGAACAGTTCTGCAGTCATATTCAGTGTTGCAGTAAACACAGTAAAGTTGCTGAAGACTGTTTCTCTTGATTATGCTGATGACTCGAATGACCCCGTCCAGTCTGTGGTCAATAAACGCAGACACCATGAAATGCTCAGAGTCTTTGATGGGCATTATTGACTTAAAATCCTCTGGGATTTTTGCCATTTTATAGAATGGAGCCATATATCGGTAAACAGGATAATTGCTTGTGTATGCCAAAATAAGTGTGACAATAATAATGATAGTATATAATAAAACAAGAAATGTTTTAAGTTTCCATTTATCCATCTGTCCTTTAGTTCCTGTAGAGTAAAGAAAATATAAATGTCAGAAATCTATGAAATCTCACAAAAGTCTGTATAAGGCCTATAAACATTCAAACTTGAGGCTTTTTAAACTTTCTTTCAAAACCAGGCTTTGTAAAGCCAATATTCAAAGTTGCCTTTATAGTTTTGCTTTTCTGGTTAAAATTACAGTTTTATGGATTTCTTTGAATTACAAATCATTTAAATTATATTTATTTTAGTGCTGTCAATCAATTAAAAAAACTAATTAATCACTTTTTTTTTCTGTAATTACTCGCGATTAAAAACATTGACGATTTTAATATTTGTATATTGTAATAACTTCACAGTTACTCTCCAAATTCCAAATTAACATGGAAACAACTTAGAGACATCAGTACCAGTATTAGTATCAGTGATGCCTTCATTCATAAAAAGATGCCATTAAACAAATATTTAAAATATACTGTCTTTATGACATTGATTCATTTTTAAATTAATTATAGACAGTCAGTGTTACAGTATAACTAAAAGCTATTAATTTCAACATTTATTAGGCTTTAAAAAACAACTTTTAATTTAAATGAACTTAAAACAATACAATAAATGTCATATTTACCTTTGGCCTTCCTGTCTAACAGGAAGACAATAGAGGGAGGGACTGATGTTACGCCCACTGAATGGCAAAAAGACTGAGCTGCAGTATTGGTTTACAGCGTGAATGCAAAAAACAGACAAAACACACAAAACACATCTAAAACAGGAAGAGGCTTTGCAACTGGACTGGACAAATAGATTTAACAAGAAATCTGAGGTATATTTTTACAGACTGCCAGAAACTACAGAAAAGAGAAGCTAGTGGATTTCTGCAATTCACAGAAACAACTGGACTCCAGGCAGCGAAACGTGGATTTGCAGTTATCATTTTGTCAATATGTTAAATTTATATATATATATATATATATATATATATATATTGTATTGACAACACATCAATCAATTAAATATTTACTTGCTACATGTCAATATCGCTGGATCTTTTATAGGTTGTAAGGAACATTATATCGAGTCTAGCCTTTAGTTTAAACCGATAATTGTTTGTTTTTATCGCATTTTCACAGTTTCCCATATTAAATCCAGTCAAGCAGCAGGATCTTTTGCCACTCAGTCCAGCTGAGGGGACGTGATCCGGGCTAAATGCGTATTCTGTATTTTTTAATATGTTATTTCTGTAGAAATGTAGCAAATTGCTGCCTTATTCAGTGTTGTATTATTTGGTTTTAAACTTAAGTTGAACAGTTTTGAAAAGAAACTCCTGTGTGAAGAGTTTTGAAAACATGACCCAAGTATTGAGAAATGGATCCAAACTGTAATTTATTTTTATTTCAGTTTTAGTTTTACTGATTTCCAGTTAATAATTTTTTATGCTTCAACTTCAGCTTATTTCAGTTTATTACCAAGGCTATGTTTCTATTTTTTGTTTAGTTCAGGAATTTTTTTATGATATTTATATTTTATTTCAGCTTTATTTAAATTAACAGAAATGTTTTAATAGATTAGTTTTAGTTAATGATAAAAACCCACTTGTCAGAACCACCACTCATAAAACAATGTGAATATACTAATATTGGCACCCTTGGTAAATAAGAGCAAAGGCAGCTGTGTAAATAATTGTTTATCCTTTTGATCTATTCACAAAATTCTAACCTTTCATTGAAGGAAAAGAATTGAAAGTGGGGAGAAACTCACATTATCAAATACATGTTTTTCTCCTAAACAAGTTGGCCACAATAATTGGCACCCCTAGAAATTCTTATGAGTAAAATATCTCTGAAGTATATTCCCATTCATATTTAAATTTTTTTAGCACACCAGGGTGACTAGGAGCATGAAATTGTCCAGCCATAACTTCCTGTTCCACAGGAGTATAAACATGAGGAAACACAAAGGCCAAATTCCCTTAATCATCACAATGAGAAAAACCAAAGAATATAGTTCTTGGGCCGTATTCTCAAAACATCTTACCACTAAGAGTTCTCCTAAATAGCAGTAAAAGTAGTAAGAGCCTCTTAAGTTACATGTCTGCGTCTCGAGAGAATGCTGAAGTATTATAGATATATTTTTTTTTACTCTATTCGATTATTTGTAAGTGTGAACTCGTGAAAACAACTGCCACAGGTAATCATACATTATTTATTTATTAAAGATGTATTTTTGGCATTTTATTGCAGATTCAAATCTATAAATCAAAATATGTATTGCATTTATGAAGAAAAGGTTCAGCACCCATGGCTCTACGGTGTCTTTAGGTGGATTAGGATTTTTTGTGATTTGGTCTTAGTGACTTAGGAGTCCTCTTGACTACTCCTAGAATCTCACAGATTTGGGAGCTAGTTTTAGCACTAAAATGCTTTGTGAAATACTCTTAGAGCAAAAACTTAGGAGTCCTAAAATTAGGACTGACACAACTCCTAAATTGGCAAGTTAGGAGCTACTTTTAGCCTTAAGATATTTTGTGAATACGGCCCCTGATGTGCAGCAAAAGATTGTTGAGCTTCACAAAATAGAAAGTGGCTGTAAGAAAATAGCTAAAGTATTGAAAATCCCCATTTATCAGGGCAATAATTAAGAAGTTCCAATCAACTAAAGATGTTATAAATCTTTCTGGAAGAGGACGCGTGTCTAAATCGTCCTAATGCGCGGTGAAGAGTGGACAAAGACTCTCCAAGGATCACAGCTGGAGAATTGCAGAGATTAGTTGAGTCTTGGGGTGAGTAAGCCTAAAATGAATACCAAACAGCACCTACATCACCACAAGTTGTTCGGGAGGGTTTCAATAAAAATCCTCCTCGCTTATCCAGAAACAATCTCCAGCATATTCAGTTGTCAGACAAGACTGGAACTTCAAACGAGACCGGCTTCTATGGTCAGATGAAACTAAAAAAGAGCTTTTAAATTGGTTAAATATACTGCTGGATCTTTAATGTTGTGGGCCTGTTTGTTTTGTTGGAGGTCCTGGACATCTTGTTCAGATACATGGCATCGTGGATTCTATCAAATACTAACAGATAAAAATCAAAGCCTGACCGCTTCTGCTAGAAATCTTATAATGGGCCGTGGTGGATCGTCCAACAGGACAATGATCCAAAACAAACATCAAAACCGACACAAAAATGTGTCACTAAGCACAAAATGAGGCTTCTGCCATGGCTGTCCCAGTCCCCTGACCTGAACCCTAAAGAAAATGAGTGGAGTGAACTGAAGAGACCAACATGGAGCTGGAATCTGAAGGATCTGGAGAGATCCTGAAGGAATGGTCTCTGATCTCTTGTCAGGTGTTCTCCAAACTCATCAGGCATTACAGGTGAAGACTCAGAGCTGTTCTCTTGGGGAAAGGATGTTGCAATAACTGGGTGCCAATAACTAGAGAAAAACATTTATTTCATAATGTGATTTTCCCTCTATTTTCAATTGTTTTACTTAAATGAAAGTTTAGAATTTTGTTAATTTTTTGAATGAAAGATCAAAAGGACAAACAATGCAGATTTATTTTCACAGCCGCCTTTGCTCATATTTACCAAGGGTGCCAATATTAGTGGAGGGCACTGTACGTGTTGGAAGCACATTCTTATATATTTTCAGGACACTGGTGTTGTGTCGAATTTTGACTCCCTGCCAGATTATGACTCCCATTGTTGCGGCTGATACCTAATCACCCCATCCCATACTAACCATATACTTGGGAAAGATAACAGCAGATTGTCATTTATGCTTATCATTTATAGCAGTCTGTATAAGGCCTCTCCTTCCCCTTCAGACAATCAAGAACATTCGTAAGCTCCTCTCTTCAGCACAACGGTAATGACCACCACCACCAAGAACAAACAAACAAAAAAAACTAAGTTGACCCAGAAACCTGCATTTTTACATTTTCAAAAAAAAAAAAAAAAAAAAAATGTTTAGGGACCAAAAAATGTCCCCACAAGGACAAGGATTTCAGATATTGCCATCTTTGTATTGCCATCTATTTTGTTGCCTAACTTTACTTAAAGCATTTGTTAATCTATGTTAAGGTTAGTTAATAAAAATCGATTGTTTGTTCATGTTAGTTAACAGTCCATTATTAGTAAATGTTGAAATTACTACTGACTAAGACTAAGATGCTGCAGAATTATTGTAAGTTCATATTAACCAACTTATGTTAACAAATTAAACCTTATTATAAAACCAACAACCCATTGTTTTCAGTAGCTACAAGTCCAAATTCCTGCATGAAATACGTGTTTAAAAAAAAAAATACAGGCCCAGATACAGTCGATGATTCTTACAGTGTAGCTATATATTAATTATAAAACTTTTAAAATGGCAAAATGTGTACTAAAACTTTTATTTAGCCTACTTCTTTTACTATGAGATGTTTAATCTAATACTATACTAAGAAAATGACACTGAACTTTCACCCAGTTCAACCAAATTCAATGTTTGTAAACCGTGTGAATGATAAAACGGTGTGGGCAGTGCCTAAAATATATATATATATATATATATATATATATATATGCTTTGGCTATGTTAGGCCTATATTATGATTGTGCGACGCGCACGAGCGTATCTAACGGTGCGCCTCCTCCAATTCAGCGATCTCTTTTTAAAACATTTAGAAATATTTTAGTTTAGTTACATGAGACTTTTACTGCCACCATAATGCCATATATATATATATATATATATATATATATATATATATATATTTAATACGGACATTGATATTTATTCATGTTTTAAAACAAGCGAATAGCCTAAACTGAAAACAGCTGAAAGTGAAAGTAAATTCGGAGGCTACTTGATGATGTTACGCAGAATATAATAGCCTACAATAAGACATTAAATTCTAAAAGGTAAATGTCAGACAAAATATAAGAAAGAAAAGTTTAGCCTACCTTTCGAAAACATCGCGACAGATGAGCAAAAAGCGCGTTCATAATCCTTTAAGCTCTTCAGATATGACTGGCTGAAACAGATGCATTTCACCTAAAATGTCCGGTTTCATGTGCCATGATAAGTTCCCATTTCTTCATCTTTTACTCATCTATGGCCGGTTTCTATAATTCACGGAAATGTCACTCCATTTGAGTCTGATGTCGGTTTGATCTGTTATGAGGTGGGTTGTGCCAGACTAGAGCTGAAGGTTTCCAGCCCAGCACCTGTCCCACAAAAACGCACACAAAACCGCCCAAAATTAACTGCCACTATCACTATGCCATAGCTACCAAAGACAAACAACAGCAAAATGACACCACAACCTGTAATGTATATGTGGAAATCATAGTTTTCTATGAAAAAGCCTGCCCCTTTGTGGTGACATAATAATGGTTTGGAACAAGCTCAGTTCTAGTTTAGACTTGAATTGAACAATGTTGAGTGATTTGTTTGTCAGCTTTGTGCTATTTCATTACACAACCTAATGACAAAATAACCAGTTCACACCTATGCTCCTCGCTGAAGAACACAGTTTATAGTCTAGCTCTAGCTATAGTATAGCTCAGTCTGCCTGAGCTGTCTACATGGATGAGTCAAACTTTCCCAACAACTGTTGAGAAGGACGGAATGTAGCCGTCCGTCCATTCCGTGCCCTTAAACTCCAAAGGAGCGGCAATCCCATTCTATTTCTGGTGGCGTCTTTCAGTGTGACTTGTGAAGATGCACTTTTAACAGGAGCGTTGGATATGGGGAGAGTGAGGATTTTAATTGCACCATGTTTCCTCCAGTCTCCAGCCAAAACGCATCAATGGTTAAGTGAGTTGAGAACCCTGCCGAGGCAACATTTCTCCACTGAGTAAATCTGGTGAGCCTGAAAAGAACTCCATAGGCAACTCTCGGAAAGATGACTTGATTGACACAACAGAAGCGGGACACAGGAGTTCCAGCTTCTACAGAAACTCCGTGGATGCAAGCAAACGCATTTGATACTGGGTCAATGAGTTCTTTTAAAGGGTACATAACACACACAGTTTCTGCCAATCTCATGTTAATCTATACCTATAGAGTAGTATTGCATCCTTCGTATCTCATATCAAGTCTATGGTTTTATCATATTTATAAAAGATAGATACGCTGTACCGACTCTTTCCGGAAAAAAAAGCCGAGCTCCTGGGGGCGTGCTGCGGGCAGAGCTAGAGTCACGAGCGTGCACAGCTTTTCTGTCGCGATCGCCTGCGAGCTGCGACATCATAATAAATAAAAAGGGAACAAAAACGTTTGTGGTTGGCGTTATATGCGTTACAAACCACAGACATCTGATGCAGTTTTACTCACCGCCTGTGATCTGCAAATCCAGCGTCAAACTGGGACTTCACGAGTTTGTGTGCCCATATAATTTTAGCATAAGTGATAAATAGATTTGGCTTGCTGTCTGCTATAGAGGGGCTCGGAGAGGATATTCTACTCGAGCACCGATTGCCCTCCTATAACAGGCAAAATTGTACAAAAAGGAGGAGAAGAGGAGGAAGAGGGATGCCGAAAGAACTAACAACAGGAAGAGGTTGTTTAAGATGCTGGTTTTATACCTGTATGTCCTACGCCTTCCCTATTCAACTTACGGAACGAACGCAGCGCCAGTTACATTTTTTTCCGTAAGTAGAATAGGGAAGGCGTAGGACATACAGCGTAAGCTTTTTGAAGAATACGAAGGTACGGTTTTGGCGGAAGCACTTGGAAAGGTGATCATTTGTTTATATACATTTACATTTTTTTTTTCGAAACAATCGGTCATATTCGCTAGATAACACCCTTATTTCTCGTCTGGTATTGTTTAAAGCCCTTTGAAGCTGTAATTGAAACTATAATTTTGACCTTCAACCTTTTGGAGGCCATTGAAGTCCATTATGAGGAGAATAATCCTGGAATGTTTTCATCAAAAACCTTAATTTCTTTTCGACTGAAGAAAGAAAGACATGGGGGTGAGCAAATTATCAGTAAAAGGCGACGAACTAAGCTTATATTTATAAATTTATACAACAGTTCTTTCTGGTTCTCGAAATTGATTGGCTGAGAGGTCTTTCCAGCCATGCCATATTCTACCAGTATCACCATTTCACCATTTGAATCACTCTGCTTTTAGCTTTCTCACAGCGAGTGTCATGGCGGACGAGCAAACCCACCATATTTTTATAGATGATACTGTTATTTTGTAACGGAATGTAGTTTTTTTTTAGTTTCTATTTATTATGAGAGTTCACAGCGAGGCACGTCCTCAGCTGGCCTCATTTACAAACAGCGACCTCTTCTCTTCCTGCCGCTCCACATACACTTGAAAAAAAAAAAAGAAAAAAAAAAAAAGAAACACTCCACACCCTTTGCTTCTTTTTTTTTTTTTTTGCATTTGTATAGCAAGACACTGATTTGTATCATTGTCTTGCTATACAAATATAGGAGCTTTATCTGTGTATTTTCTAAATTAGGCTTCTGATTCACCGTTCTGGCTTCCACCTCTGGCTTTCTCCTGACTCCGGTCAGGATCCTAGCAGCTGAATTTTGCACACATTGCAGTTTGTTCAGTGTGCATTTAGGAACCCCAGCCAGAAGTGCGTTGCAATAGTCAACACTCCACACCCTTTCCTTCCTTCCATCCTTTTTTTTTTTTTTTTTGCATTTGTATAGCATAGCAAGCTTTATCTGTGTATTTTCTAAATTAGGCTTCTGATTCACCGTTCTGGCTTCCACCTAAAGTATTATGTTTAGTTAGTGATGACATATAATAACCAGTCATAATTATTCAAACATATTTTCCTCATCCCTTTAAACAAACAAATCTCTGTTCTTGAAAGTGCCTGTAAGTGCAAAGAGCTAAAGTTATGGAAGTGAACATGTCCTCACTGTGTCTGTGTTTTGCTTCTTTGAGTCTCTTTACCTGTGTCTAACCCGTTTTCTTGGATGCTATGGTTTCTTATTAGCTGATTGATCAGTCCCACTTCTGCCTTTGTTTTACCCCTCATTATATTGTGTATTTATATTCCCCTGTTTGGTTCAGTTCTTAGTGTGTCATTTTGCTCCTGACTGCATTCCTGAGTGCCTTAGCGCCGTATCATACACATTATGCCCAAAACACACCCATGACTCATTAAGAGAATAGGGAAAACCCCTAGACCATGCCCCGGGCACGCCGACCATTTTTCCCGTCCTTAAACTAGCAAAAGTGGATTCGGATACACCCAAAGTGCACTTGCGCCGTGCGCTTTAGACCATGCGCTTAGATCGTTAAAATAAAAAATAAAACCGCCTTCTGTATTTAAGTTACGAAGAAAGTGTAAAGTGGTGTTGCGTCAGTTAAGCTTTTTCCGTAAGTTGAATAGGGCGGTCTGGCGGAAGCTAGATATTTTACTTCATAACTTGTTAAATATGGATTTTTTTTTTTTTTTTTTACACAAATACATCGCATCGCTTCAGAAGGCCTTTATTAATGCCCTGGAGCTGCGTGAAGTACGTTTATGATGGATGGAAGCTCATACTCATAACCCCTGTTCACTGCCATTATAAAGCTCGGAAACGACAGGATATTTGTTAATATTTCTCTGATTGTGTTCATCAGAAAGAAGAAAGTCATATACACCTAGGATGGCTTGACGGTGAGTAAAGCTTGGGGTATTTTTCATTTCAAAGTGAACTAATCCTTTACACTACAGGTACTCTGTAAAAATAGAATCTACTAAATAGAACTGTGGTAACTATTTGCACTCATTTCCTTTGGGTAAATTTCACTCCCATGTGTTGAGTAAACACTAGATTTAAGAGCTATGACACGCTAAAGAAATCTAACATTTCTCAATACATTACACAACTGCTTAGTTGTACAGGTTATGAACTCTTGACTGTTCTTGTAAGCTTGAATATCTGCTGTATTTTGCATAACAAATGTTTGCAACAAACAAGTAAGAACTTGCTTGTCACTTTACTGACATTAACACTGTGGCTGTATGACTCAAAAACACATAGAATAACACTTAATTCTCTCCTGATCCAGCCCTAATCCACCTCGTCGCCAATTATGTTATGTTTCTCAATATAATGACATGTAGAAAACACTTGGGGTAACACACATTCAAATAACAGCATTCAGGGATGCTCTACTTCTTCTGAATTTATTTTAAAGAACACAACTACTAATAATTACATGTGGCAGTGCCACCTGCAGGCACAATGGGGGAATAGCAGTATTACATACATAAAGGGAACATGGTTTGAGCTGTTTATACTGCATTGTTTTGATAAATGAATGAAATTTTTTTCATTTTCTCTTGTTAGACAGTCAAAATTGCCTGTGTGTGATTGTGTGTGAGAGCCCTGTGATGGACTGGCCATCTTTCTAGGGTGCAGCCTAGGAAAGATAAAAAATCAAGACAATCAAGAAAGAACTACCTTTAAAAAAATACGATTTAAAAATACTTGAATTCTGTGCATCTCTGATGAGAAGGCCCTATCCCCTACAGAACACAGCCATGTTCAATAGACCAGCTTGTGAGGAGCGTAAGTGACGCTTGGGTGTGTATAAGGTACAGATACTGGGGGGCCAGACCATGCAGTGCCTTATATGTGAGCATGAGGACTTTAAAATCAACTCGGAACCTGACCGGAAGCCAGTGCAAGGACTTGAGAATTGGTGTAATATGCTCATTTCTCCTGACTCCGGTCAGGATCCTAGCAGCTGAATTTTGCACACATTGCAGTTTGTTCAGTGTGCATTTAGGAACCCCAGCCAGAAGTGCGTTGCAATAGTCAATGCGGGAAAACACAAAAGTATTAATAAGCCTTTCAGTCACAGAGAGTGATAACATAAGGATAACAGAGTCTAGGAATATTTCTGAGATGAAATACAGTGTACTGAACATGAGAGTCAAAAGACAAACTTGAATCAAATATTACTCCTAGATTTTTTAACTTGGATTGTGATTTCCAAAACAGAGCCATCTACGTTTAAAAATAATGAACCAGCCTTACGAAGCTGATGAGAGGTGCCAATAAGCAAGACCTCTGTCTTATCACTATATAGACACAAAAAGTTTTGGGACATCCATGTTTTTATCTCAGAAATACATTGTGTTAAAAAAGAAAGGTCCAGATTTTGATTAGGCTTGAATGTAAATCTGAGTATCGTCTGCATAAAAGTGATAATTAAGCCCAAGTGATCTTAAAAGCAATCCAAGTGGAAATATGTAAATGCTAAAAAGTAAGGGGCCTAAGACTGAACCTTGAGGAACTCCCGTACAGACAAAGCCAGTCACAGACCAGAATCCACTCATACATACAAACTGTTGACAATCAGAAAGGTAAGATCTAAACCATGTTAAAACAGTTCCAGAAACACTAAAGACAGTTTCCAGACGCTTGAGTAACAGATTGTGATTGACAGTATCAAAAGCGGCACTATATAACATTTGTTAATGGAAGTTATTATGTAGAGTTACCAAATAAAGTCTCATTGTGAGATATAAAGTTGCAATTACGAAAAATAAAGCAGCAATTGTGAGATTGTGGAAAAGAAGTATAGGCTACATTTATACATACTTATAAAAATTTATAAAAAAACCTTTTATTGGCCTTTATTTAATTACTATAGGCCTAATGTATTATCTTTTCTTTTTCACATATACTTCAGATTAAAAGTGCACTACAAATTAGGTGTACCTCATTAAATACAATTAAGTACACTTTTTCACAAGAGTAGTCACACTTGTTATTAAGTCACAATTTTAGAGAACAAAGTTGCCATTATGAGATATAAATTGACTTTGTGAGATATCAAATGTAAAGTTGGATTTTTACCCTATTTAAAAGTTATTTAATTGGGTAAACGTCCAAAGTATAAAATATAACTTGTATCTTCAATAATTGACTGTATTTCTTCCCAAAATGATTTTATAAGCAGGCAAACCCATTATGCTAATGATCAGCCATTATTATTGTTTCAAATTATCTCCAACAATGTTCTTGACTTGTTATTTGTTTTTGTTTGGCTTTCACTAAATGATATAAAAAAGCCAATACTTTTCTCAACAGGATTCCCTAAAGCCCTGAGCTGTCAGGTGATATGAATGGCATATGGTTAGATATGAATCGTTTGTATGCGTTGATGAAGATGTTTATCGCGCTCCGATGTTTAGATGTATTGCACTCCGTCCACACGCAGCTAGATTTTTCTACGTGGACAACAGCACGTGCGAGTGATTTGAGCGTTTGAAAAGAAAGGTCCACTAGATAGTGCACACACGTTTACCTCACGCAGACTGTCTGCGAGCTGGAGCGAAATGGCGGAACAAGGGAAGGCATCTGGTCACTGTTTTTCAAACTTAGTTTATAATTATTATTTATGTACTGACTTGAAACCAGTGACCGACAGTACATCATGACAATCATTTAGGCCTCAATGAATCCACAGTCCTGTAGAACTTTAGAAACAGCAGGTATAAGATCTTTGGCATAGTCCCACAGATGATCATCTCTTATAAGGTTTGTGTTTTGGGGCTATGTAATGTATTTCGAGTGGTAAATGCGAGCGATGGAGTTGCTCACCCTTAATGTGGAGGGTCCAGAATACACCGCTTCCAGCAGGCCATGTACAGTAGCCTTCAGAGCTAGCCGAGGACTTACTATAATCTTGTAATTGTTGAAAGCTTCGGGGTCATTGGGTACTCGCTCTATGTAATTTAAAATATTCGTTCCCGGTACATTTTTCCATTTCTCTTGCTCGTAATCCGTATGAGCTTTTGCGGTGAAAGGGAATTCATTATTCTCAAACTCAAAGCCCACAGTAGTGCCGTACATCTTCTCAAGCTCAGGCAACAGCTCCGTCCAGGTTTTCACCTTGAGAGGCAGAATGAGCTCGTCCATGTCATGTAGAGCCACATAGTGACTTTGGTACATGTAACGATAAACACAGTCATTAAGCGCAGGAATTTGCCCATAGTAATGCAGTTCACCTGGAAATAAATATTTCCTCCACTCACTAGACACTTTGATGTACTTTGTAATAGTTCATGAGATGATCTCCACAAAACCTCTTTTCACATAGTAGTCCAGAACCTTCTGTGTGTCTGAATCACAGTTGGTTTTATATATCACCACCCTTTGAGCACCAAGCAGTCTGAACATCTCCATCGACTGGACTAAATTCAACACATCCTTGTAGTCATACATGACAGAGATGCAGATTGTAAATTCATATGGGAAGACTGTCGGAACGTCTCTGTTTCTAACAGGCTGGAAGGATGTTATGCTCTCCGAGATCTCGCTGGTTGTTATTGCAACATGTGTCGGTGTCAAACACAGGCTATTGATGTGGCACATGATGGTAGCGGTGCCGTACTCAAAACCAAAGTGGTCAGAATGAATTGTGTATTCCGCTGGTGAGGTCACGTTCCTCCCTTCACAGCACATCACACAGCTGTATTTCACCAGCTCTTGACGGAGAACGATGGCAATTATCTTTATCTGTTTCTCCCTGAAGCAATGATCCATATAAGAGCCGATCACATATGTGTTAAAGTTCCCGACTTTAATCACAGGACTGTCCTTCACTTGAACGCCACACGCTTTTGGAGCCGGAGGACTGTGGTCGACGTGTGGTGTTTGGACGGATGTGCTTGGAAGAAGGTTTGGCAGGTCAGAGTCTTCACGCTTGTATTTTTGCATGATAGGTTCAGGTGCTTTAGAGCACACATAAATGAAGATGATAAAGGAAAACACAAATAAAATGGCAGAAAAATAAAAGATCTTCAGTGCACAAATCCTCTTGTTTGATTCTGATTCAGTCTTCAGTAAGTCACATTTCACATCACATTTCCCTAGGGAACAGAAAGAAAAAAAACCCCACATTTTATGGTTGCCTCTAATAAAGCTTTTAGCTTTAATGAACAAATGCACTTGTGATTGGGATGTGAACTCTGGTCTCCTGCACATCCACAACACAAGAAGTCAGACTCATTTTTGCAGCTTGTTTTACTTTTTTAAAATGAGCTGAAGCAACACAATTGGTGAACATTTTCTCACACTTTAATTTAATTGAGTTCAACCCACTTCATCCATTTGTGTTGGGACTTCATGAATAAATTTTCTTGCATTAAATAAAGGGTTTGCATGTTTTGCATAGGATTGAACTGGGAGTGTAAATGTTGAAATTTGATGTTATTTTAGCTTTAAAAAGCGACATCTCTTCCCTTTTCTGATGATGAGGGCGGGGCAACCTGTCACTCACATAAGATCCACCAATAGCAAACCACAACCTTCCAATCATCCATTCAATTTTCCATGGACAAAATCAAGCCCCGACCTACATTTGTGCTTGTTCCACTCAGATAAACATCACAGTAGGAAAGAAAATGTGATTGCAATTTCAGTGTCATGCCAGCTTTAATGATCAATTGCCGTTCTATAATTAGTCATTTTTTTTCCCATGCCTATTGTATTTGCATCCAAATATCTGCTATATTAGCACTGAAGCCCTCAACTTGGAAGTCGGGGTGCGAATTATATTGCGACCTTTAGGGGGTTTATGATGGGAATAATGATTTTGTGATTACTAGTAAACATGTTAAAACTATAGTAGGCAGTGTTTTTCATAAACACTTTCTGTTATACTCGTTGACACTCTTAATACATCCGGATAGCAATCAGTAATAGAAGTGGTTTAAATATTTAAAAAAAAATGTACATATATCTTCTGTGGAAGTCTCAGGACCAAAAAACGGTCCAAATGCAATGTCCTACCTGCCTATGCATTTCCATACCTCTGCGCACCCTGCTGGGCAGACATCACACGTCATCAGTGCGAACATGAGGCTATGCAGAGTTGTAGACAGACAACAAACAAACAGCAGCCATTTTACAGTTTCTCCCTAACCAAAACAACAAGCTTACGCTGCGTTCACGCCATAACTACTATAATTAATCTTTTCACATCCTCAGACTCAGATTTTATCAACACTGTCAACAAGTCAGGTGGTACAAGTCAGTCCTTTTTAAGTTGTTTACGCTCATTATTATTGTAATGTTATGTGCTTTGAGACATGAGGTAATTTAACTCGGTGATCGTGATGCTTTGCAGACTCTGCTTCATGTGTTTTGAGGAGGCGTGGCTTTGGAAAGCGCTCTGAAGGGAGGGTGGGATCTTATGCTTTCAAAGCTAGCTTGCTATTGCTAGCCTCTCCGAAACTGCCTGCTCTACCTTCAAGCATTTTTCCATTGAAAAGCATTACTGTGGCAGGTGCTTTGTTTTTCTTCTTTTGAGAGGTCATCTAAATATTTGTGGTTTGAGACAGATCGAAAACTGACAGGCTGTAGTAGTTAGTTTTGACCTCCAGGGCTCCACGCCAATCATGTGACTGAAAACTATGAATAGCAAAGCTGGCTCTCAGTGCCAATTCTGGGTGCATCTGCACCTTCAATGCAGCAAAACAAGGGACACCTATTCATGCCTCCCAACCCATAGCCACACTACTCCCGTTTTTATTCCTTGAATTATCCAATGTTCCCCCCATATTTGCCAAATGAGCTTCTCTGCTATTTCTGATTGTTGATTTATTTATATTTGTTATTATTATTCTCCACACTGCAAATTCTTTACATGTTTATTTAGTTTTGTGTAGATCTATGTATAAATCCCATCCCATTTCTTTTTGATACCGAACTCATTTCACCATAAATATGGGACAACCCTGTATTTTATGGGACGGGTGGCAACCCTATGTATGCATGATCAAGTGTATACTTTACTTCAAGTGCACTTTACTTGCTTTGCCCTCCAAGTAGGTGTTCCTTTAAGAGTTTGACAATAAATAGTAGCGAACACAACATGCATTGTACCAATTAACCGCATGCTCTTATTTCAGTGTTGTTGTTAATGTTGTGGATATTTCAGCTAAGTTCGAACAAACGATGCTTTATACAGTCACCATAAAATTTACAATTCCGTTTTTTTTTTTTTTTTTGCCCATATAATCTCAGTGTACATGGTAAACAGATTTGCCTTGCTGTCTGTCATAGAGGGGCTTGGATATTCTGCTTGAACTCCGAGTGCCAAATACATAAAAGAGGAGAAGGGATGCTGAAAGAACTGACAACGGGAAGTGAAAATTAGATGGGTGTACTCATCCCGAAATTACATTTAATAACTTCACTTGCCTCGTAATCTTGAATCAAGTAGCGACATCTCTTCCCTTCTCTGATGATGAGGGCGGGGCAACCTGTCACTTACATGAGATCCACCAATAGCAAACCACAACCAATCAATTCCAACAAGTATATGTTGTAATAAAAAGAGGTGCTGTATAGGCCCTGAGTACAGCAGCACCCTGCAGACGGTTCTGCTTGTTTCCTCTAGATGTCAGCAAACACTGGAAAACAGAATTTTGTCACTGTCATGTTGTATGCAAGAGTTATTCACCTGAAGGGAAAAATATTACTTTTTTATGTAATTTCCGCTTTATGTAATTTCTGCCTATCCAAGTGTAAAGTCTTTCCATACCCATATACAGTGATATAAATGCAATATCCCAGTGTCAGTTTACAGAAAACCCTTTGAAATGACATAAAATACTGTTGAAAGTGATGAATATTATAGTATATGTTGTCTATTTGTAGCTGTTTGTGGCTGATTGAAGCAGTCATCGGAGTTTGTCTTTTGATCATAATTCACTGCGTGATTCTTTGATCTATGATTGTCACACAATTAAATAAACTACATGGGAAAATTCCTTAGAATGAGAGCTTTCTTGTGATATATGACTTGACTGTTTTGTGAAAAATACATTTTCGTAGAAAATTTTCTTCGCAATCGTTATGCGAAAATTTGTATCTGGGACCAGTGCATATGTAAGCTCAATTTTACTGCTTTATGTTTTTCTGCTTTGTGGTATTCTCTGTAAAGTTTCTAAGCTTTCAAATGATACCAAATTGATACCATATAGGTAAGCCTTTAAAATGTATGTGTAAACATTATAATGTGGTTTTCAAACCCGTATAAGGGTTGGTGGAGTTGAAAAGGTTAAACCAACATAGAAAAAAAACAACAACAATTGATAGACAAATCAAACTTTATTTTTATTCAAAATCTTACAGTTACAAAGACACAGCCCTTGTGACAACTAGCCCCAGTCTTCCCCATATACTGAAAAAGACATATCATCGGGCAGAAATAACAATACCAATGTGTGAGAACTTTAGAGGGCATGTGAGAGTCTATATTAGTCACCCATAACAACATCTCACTTCCTTGAATAATGTGAGTGTACCCGTTGTGTTGTTGCTATTGTTCATATTCACATCTCTGCAATACATGATGCTTAAAATAATGTTTACCATGTGTGGTTATAGTCTACAGTATCTCACATTTTTGTAAATATTTTATTATATCTTTTCATGTGACAACACTGAAGAAATGACACTTTGCTACAATGTAAAGTAGTGAGTGTACAGCTTGTATAACAGTGTAAATTTGCTGTCGCCTCAAAATAACTCAACACACAGCCATTATTGTCTAAAATACAATAAAACACCTTTTGAAAGTAACTTGACGCTTCAAATCGATTACATCGAAACACAAATGAATTAAACATTTTTAAATAGACCACAGCAATTAACATTTTGTCAGAACCTGTAGTAAATTACATGTTATTTTGTTTAGTTGTCTGTTCAGAATTGAGAGAAAAATAAGAATTCTGCAGCTCTACTTTAATGTCATTTCTATTAAAACTATTTATTTTAAATAACACACTGAAGTTAAATTATAATCAAGTACTTTACATGTGCTTAAGTATGTTAGTCAACCCATCAAATAACTTCTCTAAAGCATGACAAAAGATTATTAAAACAAAATGATCTAAGATGTACTTTTAATAAATATAAAACACTTAATTTTCCATTATTAAGCTGCACTTTTTAAAATTGTACTTAATTAAGAAGCAGTCATGAAAGTGACCGTTCTTTAAGTGCACTTAAGTGGCCTTTTATTTAATTAATGTCATATTATCTGCAAGTACGCTTTTCTTTTTTTAATATGCTTCTAAGATTTGAAGTACACTACAAGTGTAAATTCAGAACATTTAAGCACACTTCGTTTCACAGGGGATTTCAGTGTTACCTATTACAAAAGTGACGGCACTCGTTAATGTTTTCCCTTTTTAAATCGTGATTTGCTTTCACAGTCATGTACATATTCTGATACTTAAATACTTAAAATACTTCCCTATGAAAGAAAGCATGCAGGTTTGGAGCGACATGAAGGTGAGTAGATGATGACAAAATCTTCATTTCTGGGTGAACTATCTATCCCTGTAAGTGGGAAAAAAGCAGAGTGGTTAGAACAGACAGAAGACAGAAGACTTTTTTTGCACTCATATTACTTATGAATGGGATAAATCCTTGTCAGATTTCGTTGCTGATTTGAAATATGTTAGTTAATTGTGAATTCGGCAAACAGTTTTTTGAGATTTCAGGATTCCCCCATACAAGTAGATAGCACTTGGTCTTGGATGCCCAAAATATTAGTATTAAAGTATTAGTGTAGCCCTGAGATTCTTAAAGGGCGATTGAGTCTTCCTGAGGAAGAAACTGTTATTAGCCAGCAGCTTGTTAATCCAGTGGGAGAGAAGTGGGATATTTGTCTCTGATTTAAATTCTGCTGACTTCGTGTGGTCGAAAGGAGAACTGCATCATTTCAAGATGTCCAAAGTTTTGAGAAGACATTTATTTACAGTACAGTAAGACAATTTTATATTACAAGTTCCCTGAAATGTTGTTTAATTATGCAGATGAGGCATTGTGTAATTAAATATGTACTAATTTCCAGAACAGGAATCTGAAAAATTCTTCAAAATTATTTTCATTTTGTTGACGTATAAGAGTTAAAAGTTTTTACAGAGTGGATTTTGGATGTTTTTTTTTAATCACTCTGTAATTCAGACAATACTTCAGAAACAGCCAGTAGGAAAACAAAAAAATAAATAAATAATCATCACCATGGTTTTAGAAATAAAATATATAAAATCAGGCGAATGATATATGAACAAACCCCACAGTAAAACCATTTAGAATATAGATAGGAATAAAACTGTAAAGTTTGGTGTGTTTAAAGCTGCTGAGGTGGAGAAAAAAAAACTCACCGCCTTTAAAGATGTGTATTGAAATGGAAATCCACAGATGCAAATAGATACACTTAAATGTGTATTTTGGATGTTTACTTTCCTCTAACTTGAAAGAAGTTATGGAAGCAAAATCTCAAAATTGAGCAGTGCCTGTAAAACAATAGTTTTGCCTGTACTCAGTGTGTGAACTATACAGTGGACTTTGGTGTGAGCGCGCGTGCGCTTGCGCGTGGAGGACTTACAATAAATTACAAAGATACATAACAGCTGCGACTGTGTACACTACTTGCTTTATGCAAGCATTATATAGGATTACCCTATTATACATTATCGACACGAATTGATAGGTGAAACAAACAAAAAAAAAAACAGCCACCCACAAACAGTCTATAAACAAAGCATCAGGCTGTCTTTGAGTTCACATGAACAACGGTTAAAGTTACTCGTCAGGCTACAGAAAAATACCAAAATTCCTCCGTTCAGTTTGGTCTAATACATCCACAGCCACAACACATAACTGCGAATAACATGCCTTACCTTAACTTAACACAGGCCTGGGGTCAGCTTCCTTTGCTGTTCGACATGTACTAAACATGAGTGGAATTTGCACCTTGATGCTCATGACAAGAATAGCATGTATAGTTATCTTTATTGAAGTGAATTAGGTCGCCGTCATGCATGAATGAATTATATTTTTTGCAATTATTTTTGCACATAATAATCCACAATGATCACATTACACAAACTGCACGTCAAAATAACACACTTTTTGAGACCCACCAAAATTTCATAAATCACGTTTTCAGTTGTAGTTCGCACCCTGCCTGTACTTTAGTGTCTTGCCTTAATTAAAGGAATATTATAGCTTTCCCAGCCTTATGAATATCCCAGATCAGTGGTGGACAGTAACGAAGCATTTTTACATTTTACGTTACATTTTTCAAGTATCTGTACTTTACTCGAGTATTTTTATTTTGAGCAACTTTTACTTTTAGGCTACTTCACTACATTCCAAAGCATAAGATCCTACTTTTTACTAAAACATTGTTACTCCTTATTTTATAATGAAGAAATCGTCACGTGCTCAGAGACGCAAACGCGGTGTTCGATTCGTTCACGAACTGATTCTTTTCAATCATCCTGTTAAATCGGTTCACAAATCACATCAACAATTAATTCGCGAATCGGACTGATCGTATTGCAGCTGTTCTCGAGTCAACAAATCATTGATTCAATGATCCGTTCAGAGCGACTCTCCAGTGAATTAATTTACAAATCTGACTGAAAATTAGCCAATAATTGGGGATCCTCTGTGTGCGCGCACGACTGATGGTGGAAAGTAAGCCAGCCTACTAATGATGAATTTTAGGACGAATTATTGTAACTGAAAATCATATTTAGGTTGTTTTTTAACTGTAAAGAGCGATCTGTTTAAGCCACTGAAATGACGTCCACGTCAATGATCTCGATTCAAACAAATCAAATCAAATCACATTTTAAAACTAACTTGCCACTTTAAATAACGATTGTATCGATCACATCATTACAGCACTAGGAGGCGACAAGTGTCTGTTAAAATGTATTTGACGTTGAATGATTCATTTAAAAGATTTGTTCAAAAATATTGATTCATCCAGTAATGAAACAACTGTTATGAGTGAGTCATTAAATCATTCATTCAAACCCATTTTATTAAATTAAATAATTAAATATTTTTAAATAGACTGCAGCAATTAATATGTTGTCCTCTAGTAAATAATTATATGCTAATTTGTTTAGTTGTCTATTCAGAATCATGATCTCTATTTGAAACAATCAAATCATTTTATCCAAAATCGTGCAACTCTAACAAAAATTAAAATAACACATGCACGTCCATCTTCCCCGCTGCTGCAGCAATTTTTTTAAATGTTATGCATTTAGCCCTATATGTTTCGTCTGTTTTTATATTGTTTGTCAACACACATTACATATTATGTATCTGCATCCACTAATCTTCCATCCATACTGACTAGTGCTGGCTATTTGACAATTCATAATCATTCATAATTATTTTGAGCAATAGGATTATATAAAATTAAAATTCAAGTACTTTTGTACTTTCACTGAAGTAAAATTGAGAAGGAGCACTAAATACTTTCACATGAGTAATATTTTATGATGCGTTTCTGTACTTTTACTCAAGTTCTTGGTTTGTGTACTTTGTCCACCACTGTCCCAGACAGAGCCTGTGTGTGTGTGTGTGTGTGTGTGTGTGTGTGTGTGTTTTCCTCACATATGAACCACAAGGTGGCAGTAGCTTCAAACTAAGTGTGTTGCATGAGTTGCCCTCAAAAACCCTTTTACAGAGATTTGGAGGAAAGACACAGAGTAGATATCAAAGCTTTATATTAAACTAAAAAACACACACACACTAGAGTGCATTTGGATGTTAAAATGGAAGGATTGTGGAAGTGGTTGTCAGAATGTGGTGATCTGAACTAAGAACGTAAACAGTGAAATCATGTTTTATGAAGTTTACGTCTGCTTCTGAGCATAAGTGATTAGGGTATCCAGATAAATACCCCCACCCTTCTCTCGGTTGCATCTGTGTACCCAGCAGTGTCTGGTAAGCTGCTCCGAAGACCTACCGCTCTGCAATAGACTTGCAAATCACTCCTCCCTTCTGCCGCATCATTAGCATACAGATGTTGTTAAGAAAAGGGAGAGTTGCCTCACAAAGGAGCCCTGATGTGAGAAATGCCCCTGCATTTCATTTACTGCCCAGCCTGGTCTCAATGAAAGGCTGCGAGACCTTTGGCTATTGTCCATGACAGTGGGATGTTTCTTAGTCTTCCATGCACAAATGCAGGAACAATGAGCAAAGCAACACACAAAAGCCTTCATCTGTTCACTTGTCCTTTGTGTGTGTTTTCAGCTTGAATAATTAAAAGAGCTGTCAAGTATGCATTTTTCTTTCTTTCAAGGAGGCAGATGGAAGGAGCAGCATTCAACCGCATTTGAGTCGTGTTTAAAATGAAATGCGGAGCTATACTTGTTAAGAAGTTTCACCAGAAGTGAGCAAAATGGTCATTCGAAGAAAGGAGGCAAAGAATCTTTTGTTCCCTTGAAAGTTTATTTTAAAACAATATATTATAATGAAAATGGGCATTGCCATCCCATGGAATGTAAACAGTTCATTTAAATTATATATAAACAAACATGAAACGAAAGCACAACACAATATACAGTTTTCCCACTTTTCGAAAAAACGAAATAAATAAGTTTTAAGTTAACAAAAGGCAAAAGCGTGTCTTTTCACAAGGCAAAAAAAGATAATATAAAATACAACCTACGGACATCAGAACTCACAGTTCATATTATTGGCAAATGACAAGTTTCGCCTCTTAAATAAAAAATAAGAGCGCAGAAGACGAAGGCCGTGGTATAACGTGACTTCTTTCTGGTACATTGTCATTTTCACATTCATGTTGGTTTGCATATGAACATTTTTGACTCTTCCTTGTGGATATCTCTGACTATTATTACTGAGATACAGGACAGTGGAGTGTATCGATAGCACTTTAAAATGATCCTGAGATTCCAACATTGAGACTCTGTGCAGCTGGTCTTCATTAAAGCTAAGAGATAGCTCGTGCAAAGCAGACAAACGGGCTCAAAGAAACAAACAAAAAAGCCTTTTCTAAATTGTTCCTTCTTCGAAATGCATACAAAACAAAACTGCAAGCAATGCATATTACAAAAAAGCAATAAATAGTTTTTGTTTTTTAGAAAGCACTACGGTTAAACTACTTGGTAATACTGTCCATTTAAAAATGCCTTAACTAAAGGCTACAGTATGTTCTGGGAGCGGGTTAGACGTTACACTAGATGTATATACTCTAAGTTGCTCGGCTTTGGTTAGACTACAGATGGGCACCTTGGGAAGGTTCGTCCTACAGACAAAACACTGCAGAACAACTCCCAAAACAAATAAACCTAATGTGAAGTTCCCACTGCAGCTTCGAACTGGTATACAACAGTATACATTGTCAACAAAGTTTCTTGCGTTCATGAACTTTCACATGGAGCACTTTACGAATCAAGTGAGTGAGCATGCAATATGCACAGGTAATGGTTTCTAGTCGTCTGAGACAGACAGGCGGCTGAAGATGGGCAGACGCCTGCCCTCGATGCCGGGAGAGTCGCAGCCGCTCAGGCTGCTGGAGCTGGTGTAGTCGTCCTGGTCGGAAAGAGAGTCCGCAGACGCGCTCCGCTGCAGAGCCGACAGGCCCGTGAGCGCGTATGCCAAGTTTTGCACGCTCTCCGAGTCGCTGATGGTGTAGAAGCTCCCGTTGGCACCCAGATCTGCGAACGGATGGCTGTGCTTTAGGGTCCCGGGCTCGGGGAACAGAGGGGACAGCAGGTCGGGGCTACCTGTGGACGGTGGCGGGGACACCGACGACGATCTGGAGAAGGCCAGGGCGTCCGGTACGGCGTGGAAACCGCCGAGGGTTTGAGGTTGCGAGGAGAAGCCGCTGAAGCTGACGCTCTGGCGGAGCTGCGGTCGCTCTCGGACGCTCTTCTGTCCATGTGTGTTCTCCAAAAGGCCTTGCTGCTCGTCCGCGTTGTGTATGAAGTGACAGCGGGCACCGTAAGGGCAGAATCCGATGGTGTGAAAGGTGCGACACGGTTCGGTCTTGTACTTAGGATGCCGGTTGAGGCCTCGCAGCTCCTCCATGCCGTGTGCGAACTGGCATTTGGCCCCGTACTTGCAGGTGCCGCTTTCCTCATACGTACGGCAGAGCTCTGTCTTGTAGCGAGTGGACAAGGGCGCGGTTGAGGTCGTGGCGAGTATCTTCGAGGGGGACAGGGAGCTGTTACTGATGCTGAGACCGGGCGGTGGCGGAAGAGGGCTGGCTGTCGGGCTCTCGCAGGCCGCCAGAGCACTCACATGACCCTCGATCATGCTCACGGAGCGGTCTACTCTGAAGGGGATGTGGTTCAGAGAGGAGCGCGGCAGCTGCTGCTTTGGCTCGTGGCTCCAGTGCTGGCTGATGGCTGGCAGAGGCCACGGGCTGCTGTCGTTGCTGTTGAATTTAGAGTTGGGAAGAGTCACCGGGCACAGGGAGTGTCTGCGCTGGAATCCCACCACACGCTGCTTCTGTGTGGCATCTGCCAGGTCAATACTGCGGAAACTCTGGGAACAGAGGGAGAGAGACCTCAGTATAGTTGTAGTGCAAGCAAGAAAGCAACTATGGGAAAGCATGAAGAAACACAAAAGGGAATGTTGGGACCCAAAAGAACATTGGATCCCATTGACATGCATTTCAAGTACAAAAAAAAAAAAAAAAAAGACATTCTTCTTTTGTTTTCCACAGAAGAAAGAAAGTTTTGAAACAACATTGCATTTAGTAAATGATGACTGAACTGTCCTTATAAATTGATGTGACTGCTGTTAAGCAAAATGCTTAATGTTTAAGTTCAAGAAACAAAGTTCATATTCTTACCTTGCAAAATTCGTCATCCAACTCAAGGAAGGGCGTGAGGAAATTTGACGGCATTTTCAAGATGCCTGGCTGTGATTCTTTATGTGCAGTTAAGGATGTGTTGAACTGCTCAACAACTGATGTCAAGCTCTGCTTCTGTTACAACCCCACTGTTGGAATCTCATTTTATAAGCGGAAACTTCTAACCCCGCCCACCTTTTGAAGAGGCGTGTTTTAGTGCTGGGTTCACACCCCTTCAAGAGTGAGAAAAGTTTGCTTGTGTCCTGTGTAGGATTTCACAAAAGAGCCAACTCAAACTTTAATACATCTCAGATGAGGTTAAAATGGCTAAATCATGGTGACTCTACATTAAGAAAGTTTAGTTTACTTCTGAAATAGCATTAAATTGTGTTATTAGTGAACTGAAAACCATGTATCTTACAATTCACAAAACATTTATGCAAATATTTTAACTAAGATCTCTCAAGCTTCTCAAGTTAGCATTAGGTTCTGTGTCTGCGACGTTAAAATGAATGTTAGTAAATACAGTTATCTCTCCTCTATTTGTTGTATTCAGCTGTAAATGACTCCTAACCTGAGGCCATTTTCACTACCGTCATTATGTCATTGCAAAACACCTCATCATATATGATGGGGCAAATCAAGTGGGCAATCGTAGCCCTCACAGGGATGGGAGTCCCTGTGAAACCCCTGGGAGGAATGAAAACGAGGCAGTGTCATAATTCATTACAGAGATCCAAGACCGTTCAGCTGCATTAAACCGATTAGTCATCTGTACATAATAGTCCATTATCACCAATTTTGAGTCAATGATTTCCAGCAGCAAGGTTTAGTGCGAGGATTATAAAGCGGTTTGTTGATAACCGTACTGCACTTTTGAATCAGTTGTGTTACTGAGCAGGTTGTTAGATCCTGCCATCACAAGGTCAAAGTAAATTATTCACTCAGTCTCTATACAATGGAAGTCAATTGGGTCCAGTGCTGTTTTGGACCCCATTAACTTTCTGTCTTGAAAAGGTCTTCTTTTGGAAGATATGAATGACCTATAGTTGAGATCTGGTACATGTGAATTTGTTAACTTCTGTTACTTTCTAGTTTGGTATATCTAGTATAGTTTTACTTTCCCTTCTTCATCATTCTGGCATTTACATTGGACCATGAAAAGAAACCATGAGCCGTTCTCACCACATCAACTCTTGTGAAACAAGACACTTTAAATATTAGCAAAGCTAATGTGTGTTCAAAAGACACCACTGTCCCTTTAACACACAATGTGTCTTATCACATAGTGGAGCGTCAACACCTCATACAATTCTGCTGTGAGCACTTGTTGTTTTGTGACTGATAAAGACAGTTAAATTTGGGCAGGGAGATGCACAACTGAAAGCAAAGGCTCTATTTGTTTTCACCAAAGTGTAAGTGAGCCAGATTAAAGCAGGAGAGGCCTATTGTCTTTGTACAAAAAAGTACACTAGAGGTTGGATGGGCTTTGAAAGCACTGTTTTGGATAGCAGACACTAATGCAACACATTCACTTGTGTCTTTTATTCTAAACTCAAACTCTCGGTGTTTGTGCCAATTTAATTGCAGGTATTGTACTCAGCAGACCTGAATACGTTCTTTTGAGACTCAAAAGGCAAAATAGAGAAGATAGAGGAGATTGGACAATGATGGGCTTTTCGCTAGAAAAGGAGCTTAGAAAAGGACAATTATACCATATAAAGACCTCCTGGAGACCTGGGGTGGGTGTTGGTATATATATATATATATATATATGGGTCAAAGATTTTTTTTGTCCAAAGGCCCTAATAATAATTAAAAAAACAAACAAAGATATGACATCCAAAGTATGTAATGTAGTACACCTAGATCTCTTTTATTATATTTTGCCACATATTAAGGTATTTTAAAGATTTTGAAGTGTCAAAAGGTCATTCGGTTTAACCGTCCAAAGGCCAGTACAACCATTTCATTTGTGATTAAAATATCTAAAAATGTAATAAATGTATATATTTTTTTTTATTCTGGCTTGATTTTATCATCATCATATATCAACATAGTGCAAAATGGTATTAAAATTATGTGTAGAAGTCGTTTGTTATGAGAAAGAATGTCCGGAAAAATGAATTTCACTGATGTCATTCGGAGTAACCAATATAAAGGGACCATTTTGGATCAAGTCATGCGGTCAATATCATGTGACAGGATGTGACATCATTCAGACACCTGCAAAGGACCACATGGTTGTGATGCAAAGTAACTATTTTAACTATTTGAAAAATTCATCTTTTCACTTGATCATACGCATGTCCCGAAACATCAGGTCATTCGGTACAACCGCTATAAAACATGGAAAATGTTGTAATATTTCAAAAACTTGTGTTTGATTGTCCTTTTGATATCAGCCTGTTAGTATTGTTTGAAAATATCGTCATTCGGTGTAACCGAAATTTTGGTTAAACTGAATGACTTTTTTTGGTGACAAATTTTGTCCATATTGTAAAAAAAGCAGTGTTAACTGATTATAAAAACCACATAATCTCATTGTTAACACTTAATAAAACTTCAAAATGAATTATATTTCCATTATGTTTTTTTACAGTTTTAAAAACCTTATTTATATATTTCGATTTAAATAGTTGTGATCATATAGGCAAAACTGTGAATTAAACCGTGCAACTAAATGTCAAGTCAACTAACGACAGCGTCTGTGATATACTGATCCCTTGCCAGACAATAAAATCTGCTATTTTTTTTTGTTCGTAGACAGGAAGTAATGTGAAAGTCGCTGGGCTACTTATAGACATCTTACATAAGGCAGAAAAACAAGTGGGTTATCAGCACCCACCCTCCAGCCGTTTAGGAGGTTAAACTGTAGCTGTGAGGTTTTGACCAGCTCTCTGCTGGCTCTCAGCGCAGCCGCTTTAACGAACTGTTTGATATGGAATGCTGCTTCTCTGAGCCCCATTAACACTAAATGATTCTGAGAACAGACGCACCAAGTCATCGTGATAATTGTCTGCGGATGAGAACAGATAATGACCCTCTCAGAAATGTGGTTTTGAAATAACATGTTTTAGGAGCCCCGTCTTGTAAACATGTCCACTGAGCTCCTCAGAAACCATTAAATTATCATTTAGCTGTTCACTGACTATACACTATACACACTCTTTACTCCAGTGAATATTTATCAAGGTGGGGTTATGTTTGAAAGTCAGTTAGGCACGTACTGTACCTTAAAAGTCTACAAAAAAGTTACTGTTCATAGAACACTGTATGGGGTAAGTTGTCACAGCTGTATCAGCCTTAGGCCTTCAGCACAAAAAGATGAGTTGATAGTTTGAAACTAATATCATTTGTGAAAAGAAATGCACTTATATATTTTTAAAATACTGTACTTGGAGATAATATCATATTAATAAAATAAAGCCACTAAAGTGCACTTAAAAAGAGTACACTCAAATACACTGTTTTTTAAAAAGTGCACGTAATGTCAAATTAAAAGTTTTAAATCACTTTTAAAAGTACATTTTAAATGTGTTAATGATCTTTTGTCATGTTTTAAAGAAGTGCACTTATTTAAAGCACACGAAAATGACCTGATTATATTTTTAACTATAGTGTTATTTGACATTTAAAATGAATGTACTTTAAATGTAATTGCAATTTAATCATTGCAAATTATGTGTATAATTGTGAAATTACATGCAAAGATAAGTACGTAAGTCCTCATTAAGTGGGTCAAAACAAAATACACTTAAGTTCAACTAACTGCATTTAATATAAAATTAAACTATAATACATTTGGTGACACTTTAGTATACACATATAAACGATTAACTACGACTTTTCCCTCAATAAACTCCTAATTTACTGCTTCTTAATAGTTAGTAAGATAGTTAAGTTTAGGTATTGATTAAGAATGCAGAATAAGGCATTAATATGTGCTTTATAAGTACTAATAAACAGCCAATATTCTAGTAATATGCATGATAATAAGCAACTAGTTAAACGACCCCATTTAATTGTAAATAACATGCAATTAAGTGTCCAAATACATTACATTAATTTCACACTCAAGTATATTCTTTATAAGCGTATTATTTCCATAATAAGTAGTTTGGAAAAAAGTATATATATATATATATATTATTATTATTATTATTATTTTATTTTTTTTTTTTTAAGTATACTAAAGTTCACTTTTTCACAAGGGATTTTTTGGGCTTTCGAGTAAAAACAACTTACCTGATCTCATATTTGAATATTCACACACATGGAAACACATACTTTATTGGTCGCTTGCTTATTCAAGGTCTAAAGAGGCCAATATCTCTTTGATCCATATTCAGATGTACAGATAAGTTGTCGTAGAACGTCTTCCTGTTCGGTCAGCATGTGTTCCCATCAGAAGAGAAGTTTCCTTCCCCCTCAAACTATCATCTCGGCTTTACTGCCGCCCTGACTTCACCCCCTCTGGAAATGGACCGACCTGCTTTGTGTTTTCTCCACAAGGGCCCTTTTGTTGCAGGGCTCCATATGCCAGACAAGGGACTCAAAGACTTGTTCCCCCAGCTCTGGCCGTAAACACGTCTGGCCTGGAGTGGGGGAAGGTTACGGAGGGAGTGGATGGTTTCTTGTGGAGCTGCAGTGGTGTGAATGGGGTGTGGGTCAGTTGTAGGTCCAAACGTTGCTAAATCAATATGAGAAGCAAAGGGTGTATAGAAGCTGCCCTATGTGAGTGTATACGTCCTCTGTCCTGAACACAGTGCACAGAGCGGTTCCCACACACACACATACACACTGACCACAGGGACATACAACACCCTGCTTTCAAATGGAAAGACTGGACGCAGATTGAATGAACACTTCCCAACTGAGAAAGTCTTGCTGCACACTGACTCATTTACAATGATAAGACACTAATATTTGGGAATGCACAAATATCAACATTCGGCCCCTTATCGATAAGCAAATAGTAATTATTTTTCAAAAATTATACATTTAGATCGTTGCCATCATCTAACGCTCACATAAAGTTAATCTTTAAAACACCAATAATTTCATAACACTATTAAATGCAATTTTTAGTAAATCTCAAAAATACATTATGTTGTGAAAACGCACTTGTTGCATTAAAAAAATATTTATTTGTTTTATTTACACAAGAGTATATAATTTTAATAATAATTTAAATTTATATAAATTATATAAATTTGATTTATTATTTAATTAGTGTGTTAGAATATTAACATTTTATACAATTTTTTTGTAAAAAAATAATGTAGAATGTTAATATTGTAAAATAATTAAATAATACATATATTATAATTAATTAATTTTAATTTTAAGTAATAAATAAATATATGATTTGTTTATTATTTAATTATTTATTTACAATATTAAAATGTAATTCTATATTATTTATTAATAAATCAATCATTCATATATATATACACACACATTAAGTTGCAATATTAAAATTAAATCCTACAAGATATTTTACAATAATAGTATAGAATTTTAATATTGTAACACAATAATTAATTAAATTAAATTATATATATAATTTATTATTTAATTGTTAAAATATGTTAAAATATTAAAATTCTTTACCAATTTCTGTAAATAAAACTAAAAACAAATAAAAAGTGTGTTTTTACAACATAATGTATTGTTGAGATTTACTAAATTGCATTTAATAGTTTTTTGAAATTATTAATGTTTTAAAGATTACCTTTATGCGAGTAGATGATGGCTAAAGGTAAAAATAAGGGAAATTAACATGCACAATTAAATTGGATATTTGATATAAATTTAGATTTGCTACGAACTGATGTGATAAAAAATACATTAACACTGGCTGTTAACCAATATGGCAGAAATACATTGTGCATCCCTACTGATGTTTAACAGTAAATAATAAGCATTAAACCAGTAAACCAGTAAAAATAAACCAGTAACTCTGTGGGAAAACTATTTCAGAATATCTCAGATAATATTCATTATGTCCTCCAACGCACTCAGTATTCATCACACAAACAATAAAAAGGCTTTCCTGGTAGTCCCATTAGAAAGTGACTGTAATCCCGCCGAATAAAAGGCATCTCAAGCCATCTGGGGTTTGACGGGATCCACACATATGTAAATGTGTGTGTGTAGTTGCAAGCACTGATGGCTCTTCTTTACACACATTTCCTGAGCTTCCTCTTACCTGCCCATTCACACCCTCTTTATTTCCAGCAGCACATTTCCATGTGTGAAGGCACTTGAATAGCTGTGAATGCTTCAGTGTTTACGTAGATGCTGCTCATTGTGCTGCTGTTTTGGGACGGTGGAAGGGTGGAGAATCAGCGAGTCCTTGCTAACTCCTCTAAACCGTAACTTTTCGCAGCATCGGCGAGGGATTTGAACTAATGTTACTCTAAGAAACCAACAGTAGCTCTGCCGGCCGAGTGAAATCAAATCTGAAAAAGTTGGGGTTTATGATTAATGGTGTCATATTTCATTCATAAATGAGTAAAAATGCATCTACGATGCACAAGCTTTTTTCCCAGTCTGTAATGAGTTTAAAGTGCAATTTGAACACACTGAACAAAAGCTCAAACATGGTTTTATTGACGGTCAGTCAGTTCCATGCAGGGGTTGCTATGGGAGAAAGTTGCAGCTGGTCAGGATGGTCATGTTGAGCAGTGAAAAGGTGGACTTAGTACGCTGGACAGAGTCCAAACAAAAGCTCCATCAAACTCCCTTTATCCTCCCTCTGCGCTCAGCGCATTATCCTTTCTTCCCCTTTGTTTTCATCTGGCTGTAACCCACTGATGCCCGAAATCCTTGAATGGATGTTAAGCAAGATGCTGGGAAGTGTCCAGGATTCTCTTGGGATTTCCTACAGGGTTAGTGTGAATCCACACTGACTTCATGGACCTGTAAGAATGACCGGCAGTGCAATGGTATGCCATACTACAAAAGACACACTGCCACACTACCAACAGCAATCTCCAGACACTACTAAAAAATAATAATCACATGGTTCTAATTAAACACCACTTGATATATTGCTTATTTAATATTCAAAATCCATAAAAGTTTTAATAACTCAGTTTGAACAAGTGGGAGATTCCCTTACATCTGAATTATTTTGTTAACTTTTGGATACATAGCCATTTCTCACAAATATTTCACAAAAGTGCATTTTAAAAATGATTAATGTGTATTGATTATTGAAAGCATCAAATGTGTTCAATGACTGATCCAGACTCCAGTCATGAATCCCTATAAATAAATACTTACACTACCGTTCAAAAGTTTAGGGTCAGACTTTTATTCAGCAAGGATTCATTAAATCGACAATAAATGCATTTATAATGTTACAAAATGTTTCTATTTCAAATAAATGCTGCTCTTTCTATTCTTCAAAGAATCCTGAAAAATAAAACGTTACACTGTTTCCAAAAAAAAAAAAAAAAAAAAAAATCTGAAGCAGCACAACTATTTTCAACACTGATAATAATGTTTCTTGAGCATCAAATCATCATATCAGAATGATTTCTGAAGGATCATGTGACACTGAAGACTGGAGTAATGATGCTGAAAATTCAGGAATAAATTACACTTTACTGTATATTCACATAGAAAACAGCTGATTTAAATTATAATAATATTTCACAATATCACTGATTTTACTGGGGTTTTGATCAAATAAACACAGCCTTGGTGAGCAGAAGAGACTTCAAAAACATAAAATTGTATACTACAATTTTTTGAACACTAGTGTACCAGCATCACAATTCAATTTAAATAATTAAGCAAAAATAATGATGCTTTTATCACAGACCCGAGTTGAGTCGATTTGCAACTTGTAGGTTGTAAAAAGTTCACATTAGATGAACTTGATGACAAGTACTTCCTCAGAGACATGAAACATGAGAGTACGTTTTTTTTTTTTTTTTAATTTATAGTGTTTGAACCATATATGACCACCTTCCTAATATTGTATTTGTATTATACTTTTTTTTTTTGAAGCTTGACACCCCCAGTCCTCATTCATTATCATTATATGGAAAAGAGGATATTCTTCAGAAATTTGCCTTTTGTGCTCCACAAGGGAAAGTCATTCGTGTTTAGTAATTAATGACACAATTTCCATTTTTGTGTGCACTTTCCCTTTAAGTGAAGAAGAGAGTGAAAAATCTGTTTATCACAAATGAATCCATTCCCACTGAGGCAGTTGTGCTCAATTTAAGGACCCAAAAGGGTTGTGACTGATATGATGAAATGAAAATGATCTTTATGATACATGATTGCCAGCATATGATCTCACCAGCGTAAAGATTTAGTTGAAGTTACCTTCTCCTGTGCAGACATAGAGACACAGAGAAAAGTGATTAGCCATTTGGTGAGATAAACACAATGATCTCAAGGCCAAAACTGGAATCCAGATCTTGTTTTATGTCTCTGGCCATCTGCTGCACAAGAGGTGCAGTGTAATAAGGTGTAATAACACACACACACACACACACACACAGAGTCTGTTAGCGAGTCTCGCCGCTGAGGTGTTTTGTTGTGCTGTTAAAGTCTCTCTTGACAGCTGATACAGTGTTATTTTAAGGACTGACGGGTGTGTGTATATGGGCATGTGTGTGTCTTGGGCAACACTGATGATGCTGCACTTCCTTTTTGACTTCACACACAAGAGGAAGATGGAATGGACATCAAATGGTCACGTCCTGTTTCTAAGAGCAGAGGGGAAAAACAAATTGTCCAGAAGGTCAGATTCTGTCTGGCTGGCACGAAGATAATTAGCTCATTTATTTCATACGTTTATATAATTTAAGAATGAAAATTATGAAAAAGTGCATATATTTTTTATTCCATATACTCAAACTTCATATTATAAATACAATAATTACCTGAACGGCATGCCATATATATATATATAGAGAGAGAGAGAAATATGTATGGCATAATTAGTTATATATGTATATGAACTAAAAAAGTATTAGTATACAGTAAATATTAATATATAATGTGTGTGAATGTGTGTGTGTGCATACATATATAATATACTGGAAAAATAAAATATGTATACATAATTATATATATATATACAAACACACATATTATATATTAATATTTATACTAATACCTTTTACTTTAACAGTGAATTAATGAAACAACAAAAAGTGGCTACTATATTATTTGTGGCTGATTAATTGGGATTATCAGCTATATGGTTGAATAACACTGTTGGAATGTAATGTTTCGATGAGTGATTCCTGCACAAGCATGAATGAAGATAAACCCAGTCAGCTGAGTACATACAGTCATTGTGCCAGTCTCACCTTAGCCTTTCTGTATCTTAGCTTAAGAAACTGAGGAGAGCCTGTTGACTGATCTGATCTAGCACAAAAGCTATATATCTTAGAAAGATAAGGCTCAATCAGTTCCTGTGTGACTGTGACGAATGAAAGGAGGATAAGCAGATCTAGTATGTGTGCTTGTATGTACAGCAGAAAAGTGAAAGCAAGTGAGAGAGCAAGTTGTGAAAGAAAGTTTGCATGCGTTTGACTTCCAAAACCCTATAAATGGCACAGTTTGAATCCTGTATGTGCTGATAAGCGCACACCAAACGTGTCTCCCTGATAAACTTGAGCACGCTCATGCAGCGCATGACGTCCGTTATAAACACCAGCATGTTAAACTGCTGTATGTATTGTGAACTGCAGCTTGCCAGCCGACCGCATGCATTTCCATGCCATTGTTTTCTAATCACTTGTTTTCCATTCATCTCCTGTTCAGACAGACCTCTCATTATTGTCCCATCTCATGTTCAGATTCCCTTCGCTGCACAACAAGATGCAAGCAAGCAAATATCGTCTTCAAAACAAAGGAATACAATGAAACAGCTAACAGGAAATCGCAATCCTACGCTCTCACGTTTCGGCATTTACATTAAAATTGATTCATTTAGCAGAGGTCTGTATACCAATCAACCTAAAAATAAGGAAAAAGAAAAGCACCGCGTCATAAGGAGACAAAATAGTACATCAGTTCATAGTTTAAATACTTGAATTCAGACGCTACTAGCTACACTAGCTCGATTTTACATGCAATAACACAGTGTACATACACAAGGGGCAGTATAGATAACATTAATGTACTCCGTCTATGGTCAGTTTCCACTTGTTTTTTACTTTAGCATACAAAGTACGACGAGGATTTACTAAAACGTAATTTCTATTAAAACTTGTATGTCATATATTTGTAATTATTTAATGGTAGTACATTTAAAATAAATAATTACAATCAAGTATTTTATATGTGCTTTAGTATGTTAGTCAACACATCAAAATAAGCGTACTTCTTTTAAAGCATGACAAAAGATTATTAAAATGTACTTTAAAGTAAAACTTTTAATTTGACACACTGTAAAAAAAGAATTGTTGGTTTAACTTAAAAAAGTAAGTTACCTGGTTGTTCATTGAAATTATAAATTTGGTTTATTTGGCGATTGGTTTATACAACAGAAACTCAAAATATTATGCTATCTGAACCACATTAACCCTAACACACGTGTTAACAAATCATTTAGAGTGTATTATTGTTAAAAATGTATTGAATCATTGTCATCAAAGTGTACTCCACTTAAGTGGCCTTTTATTTAATTAATATATTATCTGAAAATACGGTTTATATATATATATATAGGCCTACTTTTAAGATTTGAAGTGCACTACAAGAGCACATTCAATACAGTTAAGCACACTTCTTTTTCATAAAGGCTGCCATGTTGGAGAAACAGATATAAAACATATAAACACCTCAATAACAAATCTGGCTTCATTTAGTTTGTGCAAATGTTTGAACGTAACGGGAAGGTCTTATTCCAGTTGTAAAATATAATTGTATATGCCGTGTTTGAACTTTCTTCCCGAGAGTTAGCTCTATTCATTTCAGTGCTTTTGAAACTGTAATATTCATGCCGCCGTAGCGTTTAGTCACAGTAATGCACACATGACAACTGTTCTCTCTGGTTTTAACTACAGTTCTCCTACAGCGAGGTCTTCGGCTAATATCAACATCGGCGGTAAATATTACATACCTTGAATAGCCACCCGAGACTAACATGAGTAAGTAATGTATGTTCACCTGGGTCTACGTCTGCGAGTCATGCTATAAAAACAAACAGCAGCGGCTATGAGATTTCAGCTCTGCTCACTGGAGGTGACCTCATGTTTGTGTTTAAATATATCCTCTAATATGTATTTTCTTTTCATTCTCTGGGTGCAGAGTTCATTGCGTAGCTCTTGTTTCCGCAGTCTGCGATATCAAAACACAGCTTAGATGACAAATTTTCGGGTCAGAGAGATAGTGGATAGTCATTTTGCTAGTCAGAAACAGACTCTGAATGAGACAGATGGGTACTGGGCCTTATTCAGATTAGTTTTCTGTAGTCTGAAAAGGAAATAAACTTCATACGTCACTTGAAATGCGATTAAAAATTTTCTTTTGTTTGTGTGCTTCAGTCTAAATGATTATATCAGATTTTATGTGGTGCGACAATGAGACTTTATTAAAACAACTTTTCATTTTTATTAGCTATTTTACACCATATGTTAAAGTGAGAGATGTTCATTTAAAAATGTTGATACTACCTAATCTGTATTATTTATATTCTTAAAGATCTTGTAAATTAGTGTTATGATCCTTCCTGTTATGATCATACTTTCAAATGTATTCAGATTTTGCTCTGAAAACATAGCAAATTCCCTCTTTTACCCAGACACGACAGACTTCAGATGCTTAGTTTTTCTTTTCGAGGCAAAACATTGCCAACATTAGCACAAAGGCTTGTTTGAGTCTGTGCAGCATTTCAATTTCATGTTTCAATGATGTCAGAATGTGACATGATTGATGGCCAGTCAAAGCTGTCAATCGTGATCAAACTCTTAAGATGTATATCGTTCAGACTTACGTAAGTGACAGCTGATGTCGCGCAGTCTGCGTCGAGTTTTTCCCAGGAGTCATATCATATAATCTGACAAGAAACAATCATAAGGACAGAAAAGTGTACACCGGCTTCAAGCTTTGAGAGAGAGATAATAGCTGCGAAACATTTTCCAATCTGATCGCATGAGAAAACAAAACAAATTTCACGATTTGATTCGATTTTGATTCACACGCTTACGATGTGATCTTGATTTGATATCGATTCATTTGGATTTATGTCACATGCAGTATATGTCAGTTAAAAATGTCTAACTGATGATATAAACTATACTGGGAACCCTGGTACATTTCTATTAAATGTTAGAATTGTATACAAACTTTAAATTGCACATAAGGCAGTTTTTATAATAATAAAGTTATAAAAATAACTCTTTAATAGCAACTCTTTAAAAAAACCCTCCTCCCCTAACTCACTCGCTTCATTTCCTCCGGATGAATATTGTTGGTGTTACATGGCATTAATTTCGGCATGGGATTGCACATGATTTGACTCATTCCTGCAGATTTTGTGCTCACACCCAAAGTGTGCGCATATAAACCCACCTCTCAGTGCTAAATTGAGTTATTTTTCACTGCTTATTGCGCTTAAACAGTCAGATACACACAAAATAATCTCAAAATGCCAGTCTTGGTGAGTATTCACATAAACACAGTCAGTTATGTTTTAAGAAAACGCATGTGTAACAGTATAATGGATCCGTGCGTCAGGTCTTAAAGTGACAGCAGCCTAATATACCTGCTGCCAAATTATGAGATAATATTAAAAATATCTATATGGCAGTTTTTCCCCATGGTATCAATACCCAGATTGTGGCCAGTGAAAGTGCTGAGTGGCTAGTAACTTTGGAAAACCACTAGCCACAGTGGCTGGTAAGCAAAAAAGTGAATGTCAAGCCCTGGATATAAACTTTTTTTTTTTTTTTTTTCTCTCTCTTCCCATAACTGATTCATTAACACTACATTAAATATTGAAGACCAGGTTAAGTAAAAATATAGTGTATATGTCATATAGCGCATATATTTATCAAAATGCTGCTCTCTAGAGCATTTTTTTCTTGCTCACTGGCTAAAAGTTTATGGTTATTAAATGTGAATGTGATGTCATGTGACATTGTTCTCAAGCTGTTTTATCGACATCTTCCCGCAGATTGAGGGATTACATGAGACATGATTCGTTTCAGTAAGTTGTACTGTATCTTTAAACATTCCTTCTGATGTTCATTCATGTTTATTTTGTGCTATAACTTGTAGTAAAGATATAGATAAAGAGATTGTACATAAAGGGAAAACAGCACAGATTAAAAGACTGATTCCTGGGATTTGATATTGCCAATATAGGTTAATTAAAATGACAATCAATAGAAAACCAAGAAATCAATATTTTCAATCCAGCCATTCATTTGATGTGAGTGGAAAATGGAAATATACAAGTTTAATGGAAACATACAAAATCCACCACTAAACCTAATCGTTAGTGTGGTGTAAAAATACGAATGCGATGGTACAAATTCATACAATTATAGTCACCAATGACTTAAATACAGTAACAGGTTAAACTGGAAGACAGTTTCTTAAACTAAAATGCACAAAAGTGGTGCAAACATTCAGTGAATCTGCCTGTAAGAGTACAAAACATGCAACATGCTGAAATCTCATTTACTGTTGCTGCTTGAAGTGCCAAGTTCAACAAATGCGCTCAGAGTCTGTCCATCTAGGCCCGAGTCCAAATTCAACACAACTTCATTCACCTTTAATATTATTGCTACCTACAGCTCATAAGTCAACCTGTGAGCTTTGAAAGAGCCAGGTACTTGAGTTTAACAGGCTTCAGGATGGCTGGACTGCTGGGCTGTAGTTAATAGATCAGGAGGGGCGCTGGGAAATGTCTTGTCTGAGTTGTTGCCACACGTGTCGACTGTCAGCGGGTCTTTTTAAGGAGGCCAGAGGCCCCAGGAGATATGATACACACACACACACACACACACACACAAAGCTAGAATAAACAAGGCTGTTAGTTATTTCGTAGTTTGTACTCTTGTGAAAAAAGAAGTGCACTTTAGTATACAAGTGCTTCTTACGGAAATAATATACTTAAAAAAAGTAAATAATCCTGTGAAACCATCAAAATAAGTGTGCGTCCAGTGGAAAAGCGGCTACTTTTTCCGCCTACATCATGCGTGACCTTTCCAACATGATTACGTAATGCGTGGAGCAGAGCACTGGAAGACTAGCATTTGTGGTTAAAAAGTATATCATTTTCATTTTTATTTCAGAAAATGGCCGATGGTTTCTCTAGATAAGACCCTTATTCCTCGTCTGGGATTGTGTAGAGCTCTTTGAAGCTGAAACTGACATTTGGACCTTCAACCCGGTTGAAGTCCACTATATACGGAGAAAAATCCTAGAATGTTTTCCTCAAAAACTTGAAAGTATCCTCTGTTCAAATGCACTTAAGTGGCCTGTTATTTCAATAATATTACATTACCTGCAAGTACAGTTTTTTAAAAATACATACTTTTAGGATTTGAAGTACACTACAAGTGCACATTCAGTACATTTAAGCACACTTCTTCTTCACAATTCTTAGATGTGATGAAATATAATTTAGCTCTAGAGGTAACCACACACTCAAAAGTACAATAATTCATAGTAGCTATGAATAATGTTTAGAGTTTACAGTGAAATCCTGCCAGACAGTGGCGGTTGGTTGGCTCGGGGAGGTGCAGTGTGGGTTACTGTTGCTCCTGGGTTGTTGATAAGCCCAGCCCTGTAGTCACTGTCTTCCTCATACCCACTTCCACCTTGCGCGGATCCATAACCACCACGCAAGATGTTGCGGTTAGTTTGAGCTCGGTTTGAACCAACGAGCACATCAGAAGCTAACGACCCAAACCACTGTCAGTTAACTTGGTCATGACTTCTGAAGTCGAGGTTTTGTAACTGCTGCTCAGACGGCAAAGCACATCAAAGCCCAGATGAATGTGTTATGTAAGCTCAGCAAGGCAGCCATCTACAGTTACACCACTGTGGTGTAGTAAAAATATACATGAACATAATTTATGCACTTGCAGAAGCTTAAAAAATAGTTCATTTTTTGTTGGTTCATTGACCTTTTTTTTTGAAACGTGTACAAAGAAAATGATGGGGGGAAAAAAAATTAATTGGTTAAAGATATTTACTATGGAGTTTTTTCATTAGAAATAATTGATACATTTGCATCGATTTGTGTGTGAGAAAGATTAGATTTATTGGTCTTTTAATCAGTTGCACTTAAAATCTTCATGTTCAAATAATAGCCTATACACACTTATACACTTACTGGCCACTTTTTCAACTGTTTGTTAATGCAAATATCTAATCAGCCAATCACTTGGCAGCAACTCAATGCATTTAGCCATGTAGACATGGTCAAGACGATCTGCTGAAGTCCAAACTGAGCATCAGAATGGGGAAGAAAGGTGATTTAACTGACTTTGAACATGTCATGGTTGGTGTTTGCTAGATGGGCTGGCAAACAGAAACTTCTGATCTACTGGGATTTTCACGCACAACCATCTCTAGGGAATGGCCACCAGCTGATCGTTACAATCTGCCGCCTCCGCAGTGAGTCACTAGATCTCTGTCCAATAGAGCAGGCTTTGGGATGTGCTGGAATGGGAGATTTGCATCATGGATGCGCAGCCGACAAATCTTCAGCAACTGCGTGATGATATCACGTCAATATGGACCAAAATCTCTGAGGAATATTTCCAGCAGCTTGATCATACGCCATGAAGAATCCAACGCAAAACCCAAGTCCAACCTGGTAATAGCAAAGTGTACCAAATAAAGTGGCTTAAAATTGTAGTCAATTGTACAAATTTAGTTCTAATAATATTCAAAAAAAAAAAAAAAAAAAAAAACTATTAAAGGATTAGTTCACTTCAGAATTAAAATTTCCTGATTTATTTTTCTCCATATAGTGGACTTCACTGGGGTTCAACGGGTTGAAGGTCCAAATGTCAGTTTCAGTGCAGCTTCTAAAAAAAAAAAAAAATTAATTTATATCCTTTTTAACCACAAACACACATCTTGCACTGCTCTGCGATGCGCCACGCATTACGTAATCACGTTGGAAAGGTCAGACGGAAGTACCGATCCAGTGTTTACAAAGCAAACGTGCAAAGACTAAGTCTAACGGCCTTTAAAAAAAAAACAACGATGTCGGACAATTTCGAAGTTTTAGGAGAAAATGTTTTTCGCTCTACAGTACTATTTCCACCTACGTGGAAAGGCGTGACCTTTCCAACATGATTATGTAATGCGTGGCGCAGAGCGGTGCAAAACGAGTATTTGTGGTTAAAAAGTATATACATTTTTTTTTTTTTTAGAAAATGGCCGATGGTTTCTCTAGATAAGACTCTTATTCCTCGTCTGGGATCGTGAAGCTGCACTGAAACTGACATTTGGACCTTCAACCCGTTGAACCCCAGTGAAGTCCACTATATGGAGAACAATCCTGGAACGTTTTTCTCAAAAACCTTCATTTCTTTTCCACTGAAGAAAGAAAGACATCTTGGATGACATGGGGGTGAGGAAATTTTAATTCTGAAGTGAACTAATCCTCTTAACTAAACTCACTGAATAAATAAACCATTGAAAATCATTATGTTGGTTTAAGAGTGGTTTGGTTTCAGTTACAGTTGTTTAGGGCAGAATTCATCCAATGTTATATGATTCGATCTTAACTTCCTCTCCTGCGGGTATGGTGATGTCATTGCTTAAAACATTCACCAGTCTGAGAGAATATTGTTCTTTAATGTTCAGGGATGTTGGTTGGTGAATTTCAGTTTGTTGAATAAGCCACTATGGTGACGATTAGTTAAACTTTGCGGGGAAAAGGAAATGCCAGTGTTTTCGGTTCTCCTTTTTTTTTTTTTTGCTGAGATCAAATGGCCTTGAAATGTTGCAACGGTGCATTTAAGAGCTTTGTTCTGTTGTGTTTGTCTTATTGCATAATTTGAGAAGCATGAAATATCAAATGGTTACATTGCTCAACCGCTCCAGAAAATCCCCTGCCATTTTTTTTTTTTTTTTTTTTTGAGAAAATAACAATAACAACAAAGTTCAGCATCAAGATGGTACTCATATTGGACTCTTAGCTACTCAAATAGACGCCACATTGCTATGCTGGTGATGGACGAAGAATCAAGAAAAGGACAGCAGCAGAAGAAAGCTCCCATTCACACATTCATTTCAATGAAGTTAATTATCTGTTGCCTAATTGCCCCAAGGGCCTTTTGCACATTACCATGTGTCCTGGGAAAAAAGGGGGCTTCACATAAATCTTTTACAACAACCACCCCCAAAACAAGTTTGCCTGTCCACCATCGAGCGGCTGAAAGCTGAAAAGCGGCATTTAGGCCGGTCCCAGTGGGAGCTGCACACAATGATGCCTTTTGCGTGGTGGGAGAGAATCCGCTCTGGAGTCAAAGCACAGTGTTTGTACCCCCAACCCCCAATGATTTAGCCTGTTTCAGCTCCAGTCCTTCTGCCCTGACTAAGCACTACCACTATACACCTGGATGAAGAGAAGGAGGGAGAGGGGCTCATGCAAACAGAGGCCAGGCAGGGAGACAGTGGCCGCTTGTTCAGCCAGGATTGGTTCAGGTGTTCGGGACACCTGCAGGATTCAGGTTTTCCGTGCGTACTTTCCTGATGTTGTTTTAGCCTCTTCTGTTACAGTTCTCCTTCCCCCAGTGGAGGTTTTTCACACCGTGGTCCGGGCGTTCAGACTGCATATGAAGGTTAAAGTCAGATTGTTTTCACTGGTAGAACCGACAGGTATTTAAGCATGATGTCATATTTCACCTCATGATGCAACTCATTTATTGACAGAGGAGCTTAAACTGTGATTTTAAGAGATTTTCATTGAAAGAAAATGTGATTAATGTAATTCCCACCGCTTTTCTTATACATTTCCATGACCCGTAAAGTTGTTCATAATTACCGGATTTTTATCATTTTAGTCAGAGAGGGGGTTCTGGGGGCGATTGCTATAGCTGAGGGCTTTCAGATTGAGGGCTTTCAGATTGAGGGCCACAAGGGGGTGCTGTGGGGTCCATGTAATAGTTTGGAGAAACATAGTTTAAAATGGACAATAAAACAAAAAAATAAATACAAATTAATTATTTATTTAATATATATTATTATCATCACATATAATATATGTAATTAAATGTTTCATTCAGCTTTCTAAAAACTGGTTTATATTTTATGTTACTCTTCATTTTGTATATCTTACTCAAAAAAAAGAAAAGAAAAAACTTAATGGAAACAAACAAGCAGATAATATTTACAACAGAATATATCCACCACAGTTTTTATACATGAATATATACACTACCGGTCAAAATGTTGTAATAATTGAGTTTTTTTTTTTTTGAAAAAAGTCTCTTCTGCTCACCAAGGCTGCATTTATTTGATCAAAAATACAGTAAAATCAGTAATAATGTGAAATATTATTATAATTTAAAATAACTGTTTTCTATGTGAATATATAGTAAACTATAATTTATTCCTGTGATCAAAGCTGAATTTTCAGCATCATTACTCCAGTCTTCAGTGTCACATGATCCTTCAGAAATCATTTCATCACAACATTTCTGATTATTATCAATGTTGTGCTGCTTCATTTTTTTTTTTCTTTGTGGAAACCGTGATACACTATACCATTAAAAAATGTGGGGTTTTCAACATTTATAATAATAAGAACCAGTATTAATAATTGAGCACCAATAAAAATGGATAATGACTGAGCAGCAAATCATCATATCAGAATGATTTCTGAAGGATCATGTGACACTGAAGACTGGAGTAATGATGCTGAAAATTCAGCTTTGCATCACAGGAATACATTACATTTTTTAAAATATTCACAGCTATTTTAAATTGTTATAATATTTCTCAATATTACTGTATTTTTTTAATCAAATAAATGCAGCCTTTCAAAACATTAAAAAATCTTAATTTTTGCTGCCATAATATTTTAAAAATGAGGTCCCTTGCGATGGCATTGAAAAGTTTGAAAACACTTGGCTTAAAGTACATCTAGCACATCTCTCCTCAAAAAGCTGCACAATGTAAGGTATAATTCATTTCTGTAGCATTAATAGTGCAGTACAAGTTATTCACCAAAGTTTGTAACTTACGGTCAGGGGTTAGTTCAGATCCCTATATGATCATACGATCATCTGTTTGCTGTGGACGGCAGATCATTTGGGTCAGTTTCACTTGTTTCCTCTGCTCGTCCAGCATGAAATTCTCATTAATATGTCAGTGGCATTCTTTAGCTTTTCTAGAGAACATCTGCAAGCCCCAACAAAGGTGGTGACGTAGGCAAAACACACACTTTTTGTGCGTGTTTGTGTCTGCGTGTTTCATGCTCCAGTGGCACACTGAGTCGGCGGCACGAAACCTGCGGCCCATGGCAACCCCGCAGCCAGAGCAGAGGAAGAGGCCTTGACCTCTGACAGCTGCCCCTCTGGATCTCTGAATGAGTCCCAGCCTCATAATCCCCTCCTTTCTCTGCCTCGCTCCAGCGTTTTCTCAGACAGGACTGAGAGCGGTGTAAGACTGTTCTGCCAAATCCCACCGGCCTCAGAGTCACCCCGAAACCTGCATTAATTCCCTGTGAGGTTCTTGCTTCTTAAAGACACACAGAACTTTGACATTTTATTTCATGTGCAAGTGTGTGTGTGTGTGTTCACTTCCAAGAATAACGAATCGTTTGAAAGGAATGTTTTTATACTTTAGTTAAACAATAAAATATGAACTTTGCACAAAAAGCATTGATTTTCTTCTACTTCTGTCACACAAGTTAATCATTTCAGTGATTTTACCACAAATAATGTGTGTTTGCTGTTACAGTCTTACAGTAACTTGAATTTATTATTGCTTTTAAATTGGATACATTGGTTAAAAATGACACAGAAGTTCAATAAATAGTTAGTCGGACTTCACAATTTGTTAACATGAGTTAAAGCATTAGGCATCATAAACGAACAAAGAACATTTTTACAGCATTTGTAAATTTAGATCAATGTTCATTTATAAATAATTCATGTTCGTTCATTCATTACTGCAACTACACTGAAAAAATTTGTGTAATATACTAGCAATTTCTGAGTGAAAACTGTCTCAAAGAAATGGCATAGAATTAAATATGAAAAGTTATACAATATTTTCCCGGTTTCACAAATGAGGTTTAAGCTAGTCTTAGACTAAAATGCATGTTTGAGCTGTTTTAACTGAAAGCAACTTGTACTGACATGTCTTAAAGTGAACCCCGAATGATGTCTCTTACTGAAATATGTAGTAGAAAACCCATGAAAGATTTACGTTATTTTAAAAATCCATTACATATTTTGGACAATGGGGGGGCGCCATTTTGTTTAGGTGCACAGTGCGTTCTATGTCAATGACAAATGGTTGCTCTAGGTGAGCTACTGATGCTGGAATATAATATACGATGCCAAATTGTGCAGCTTTTGGTTGTAATTTTCAGTCAAAGGGCAACAAGAGAAGTGATGTAAGTCTTCTCTGCTTTACTAGCGATAAGAGGAGAAAAGAATGGGAAGTTGTGAAGAATGTGGACGAATAAAACTTCCTAAAGACCCGCGTCTTTCTTCTCTGCAATTTAGCCCTAAACAAAATGGCACCCCCAATTGTCCAAAATATGTCATGGATTTTCTACTATATATTTAAATAAGAGACATAATTTATGTTATATTAAGCCATACAAGTCTTAATACCCAGAGTTCACTTTAAAATATTACTTAAATATCCTAATTGAACTAGCCTAATCCTGGCATGCAATAATGAAAAGTAATCTAGGTTTAATAAATGCTCTAAAAGCATTGTTTATTGGTGTTTCTCACTAGCTATTGCATTAACTAATGTTAACCAATTAAAACTTATTGTAAAGTGTTACCGTAGCTGCTTTATTAATATTACACTCTAAAAAATGCTGGGTTAAAAACCGCCCAGTTTGGGTTAAAAATGGACAAACTCAGCAATTGGGTTGTTGTAAGCCAGAGAATAAGTTGTTTTAACCCAGCAGTTGGGTTAAATGTTTTCCCAACCTGCTGGGTAGTTACTCAACTCAAAAAATTACTGTATTGCTCGCTTGAAATAACACAAAGTATGGGTTAAAACAACCCAATCGCTGGGTTTGTCCATTTTCAACCCAATTTGGATTGTTTTTAGCCCAACATTTTTTTAAGAGTGTAATATTAGGAAATAGAGAATAATTCTGCCAACTATTACAGCTCAAACTGTAGGTCGCTTACGTTTGCTAAGCAAAGTAGCACATTAATACGCAAAGTGTGCGGCTTTGAACGCGGCTAGAACCAGAACTCGCCGTTTTCCCTAATAGTAATTCATCAAGCTGATAACAGCCCACTATATCCACATTAACTGGTGAACAAAGCTCTGAAAGCAACACAGCTCCCCAACCAGTATTTATTCAATTCTCTAGATTGTCCTCCCTTGTGTCTTTCTCATTTTCGGCTAATGAATTTCAGCTGCCTGTGTTGAGATGTGACTTTTCCGCCAGCCTGATTGAACAGCTAACGTGATGCATCTTCAAGGCTAATTAGGGAGAGAAAGGAGCTTGTCATTAATATTGATCCTGCTTTGCCTTGCCCCTTTAGGTCAGTTCACCTGCTTTCCCACGGCTCACCCTTATTAAGCATTCGGGAGAGGGCACGTGAAATAAGACCCTGGAAATCCAAGTATAGTACATCTGGGTTAATCTCCAGCATTTAGGACAGAACCGCACCAGGCACGGAGAGAGAGAGAGACTGAGATGGGAAAATGGGTCAAATTGTTTTAATGAGCTTGATTAATTGGCATTTCCGCTTCATAAAAAGAGCAAAGGTGCACCACCAAACGAGAGGAGCTCTTTTGTTGGAGGGCAGATTATATAAAGGATTTCATCACTTCCTAAATGCAATTAACATGTTTCACAGTCTAGTACGGGAAACCGCTACGTTATATAACCAGAATCGGAAAAAAAAAAACAAAACACGTCAGTCATTCTGACAGTAACGTTGAGTTTTTCCCCCTCACAGTGTTTCATAACAGTTTCTGAAAACTTTTCAGTTCTGCACTAGGTCACTCTCTCTCTCACTGTCACTCTCCATCCTTTCACTCTTTTGTCAATATATCTCTATCACTTTAACTCTTGCTTCTTTTCTGGGTTCCTACACACTGTCCCCTCCCCGCCGTCCCGAGGGAGCAGCACAATGCCGTGTGGCGTTTGTCACAGTGTAGCTGCTGTGCTCTCCGTCCCCCTCCTCATCTCATCTGCAGCACAAAGCAGGGTCACAGCATTCTCACGCTGATCCTCACACACACACACACACACACACACACTTCTGTTATTGGTCTGGGTATTTCCAGAGCTACTGTAATGAGTTGTTATATTTTATGAATAGCTATAATAGTTAAGTTTCAAAACCTACAATATATGCATAAACTGCAGTGAGCTGTAAGAAATTTTGGGAGTTTTACACGCTTTTACAATGATCGGGTCATTGATGGATAAGGTTTTTAAAAGTGTAAAAAAACATAATGGAAATATAATTAATTTTGAAGTGGTTTTTATAATCAGTTATCACTGCTTTTGTCATTTTTTACAAGATGGACAAAATTTGTCACCCAAAAACGTCATTTGGTTTAACCAAAATTTCGGTTTTACCGAATGGTTATATCGAAACGATATAAACAATGCTAACATGCTGATATCTAGCTAGCTAGCAAAGGCACAATCAAACATTTTATATTTAGTACAAGTTTTTAAAATATTACAACATTTTCCATGTTTTATAGCGGTTGTACCGAATGACCTGATGTTTCGGGACATGCGTATGATCAAGTGAAAACATGAATCTTTCAAATAGTTAAAATAGTTACTTTGCATCACAACCATGTGGTTCTATGCAGGTGTCTGAATGATGTCACATCCTGTCACATGATACCGACCGCATGACTTGATCCAAAATGGTCCCTTTATATTGGTTACTCCGAATGACATCAATGAAATTCATTTTTCCGGACATTCTTTCTCATAACAAACGACTTCTACACATAATTTTAATACCAATTATGTTGATATATGATGTTATAAAATCATGCCATAATAAAATGTAATATATATTTTTAAAGATATTTTAATCACAAATGAAATGGCTGTATTGGCCTTTGGACGGTTAAACCGAATTACCTTTTGACACTTAAAATACCTTTGTAGAATATGTAGAAAAATATAATTAAAACCTTTTGGATTCAATAAAAGAGATCTAGTTGTACTACCTTACATACTTTGGATGTCATATCTTTGTTTTTTATTATTATTAAGGCCTTTGGACAAAAAAAAAATGACCTGTAACGTCACTGACCTGATCATATATGAATAAATAAGGCATTTTACAACACTGAACATGGAACAATCAATTTCATAAAGATTCAAACGTGTGAATGTCAGATACTAGTTGTACTTCGATCACAAGTGCAGTGAATGACCATAAAACAGTCAAATATTCAGTTTGATATTGTCATTAGCAGGATTTAGTCAAAGATGAGATCTGCTGTCAATGTTTATTATAGTTCCACAATTCATTCTGTAGATTATTTCTTCATAAAATATGAATAATGTTTGTAATGAAGATCAGTGCTGATAATACTAATACCAATGCTGCCAGTATTATATTGACACACTAATGCAAACCAAACATTTAATATCACAGTCCCACATCTGTACAGACAACATTAATTCCACTAGTATTCCCTATCTTCACAAGCTTCATTACAGCATGTCAGCCCTTGTGAAAAAGATGTACACTTTAGCATTCTTTTAAAAAGAGTACTCATTACAGAAACAATGTACTTATACTAGTGCAAACTGACTGTAATTTTATGTAATTTACGCTTGAATGAATATGTCTTAAAGCAGGTCAAACATACGGGTGTCCAATCCGGCTCGGGGGATGATCTGAACAATAATAGAAAATAGACCATAAATCAGAACGGTTTTAAGTTTTATTTTGGCCGATCTCTATTCCGTACTTGTACACACATTAATTTGATTATGAAGTCTGTAAACAGTACATTAACAGCTGAAGATGCAAACAGGGAGAACAGACCAGCAGAGCAAAAAGTGTACCAGGCACACACAAAACAAAACAAACAAAAAACTAAAAACAAAACAAAACAAAACAAAAAAACAACCTACAACCAGTATTGGAATCGGACAATTTGCTTGTAAAAAAAAAAAAAAAAATAGAATCAGCCATGAAAAATCATAATCTGGGCATCCCTAAAAAAACAAAAACAAACAACAACAACAAAAACACAAACAAACCTTATTTTTTTAAATGTTTTGAAAAAAGTATTTTCGCTGCAAAGTACAGTGTGTTTTTCTAGTTTTCTTGCCACTTAATTTGTAGTTTGTATATTAATGTAGGCTAAATGTCTAAGGCTAAGGTTTAAAAAAAAAAATAAAAAAATCTCATCCGGCCCTCATCCTAAAATGAGTTTGACACCGCTGTCTTAAAGTTTAAACTTACATTAAATGCAATTAGTTGAAATTAAGAGTGTTCCCCCCCCCCCCCCCCCCCCACCACCAACTTAAGCACATCTTTATATGTAATTTTATACTAAAATATTAAATACTAAAATTTACTAAAAAACTTTAAATGTAGCACTGAATAACAAACTAGTTAAAATTATAATCAAGTACTTTCCATGTGCTGTAGTATGTTAGTCAACACATCAAAATAAGTGTACTTCTTTAAATCACGACAAAAGATTATTAACATGGCGATTGACACTACAAAGTGTACTTAAGTGTGCTTAGAAACATAGTCATGAAAGTGTACACTGTAAGTACACTTAAGTGGCCTTTTATTTCATTAATATTATCTAAAAGGTTTATATATATATATATATATATATATATATATATATTTACTTTTAAGATTTGAAGTACACTACAAATGCATATTCAATACAATTAAGCACACTTCTTTTTCACAAGGCACACTCCATAAACAGTGTCTGCTAAATTAATACACGTAAACAGGGCCTAAAACTAACTTTTTGTCATACCTGCCAGTGGTCAGTGACTTAAAAAAATTTGCCAGACATAAATATTTTTTACCGGTCATGAAACTATTTTTGCGAAAACAAGCGGTTATGACACCAAAAGTTTAGATACGAGTGAAAAGTCACAATTGTCTATTCCAATTTCGATGCCAATGCAAAATAAATAAATAAAATTAAGTTTTAAACAGTAATAAAATAACTAATCAAATTACAAGCAATAGCACAAATAAATACAATAAAACTAAGACACAAATGAAATAAACAGTGCTTTTCAGGTAGGTTTAACAGTAGTCACTTTAAGACCAAATGCACGGATCCAATATACTGATACATGCATTTTCTTTCTCGACTGTTTATGTTAACTATATGTTTAGTTGAATACTTGCCAAGATTGGCATTGTTTGGACATAATTTGTAAGCAATTTGTACGTATTCAAGTGCAAGAAGATGTAAAAGAGAGCTCAATTCAGTATTCGTGTGCTGTCTGGGACTTGGCTTTCTGGGCGCACACTTCAGATGTTTGTAATTTGAGTTCCCTGTCGCATCTTCTTGCACTTGAATATTTACCGAAGCACTTCTTAAACTTTCCTGACGATGCAGCACTGGTCCGTCATCTGTTGCGTGCGTCATTCACATGTGTACGTTCTCACAACAGTGCATTGTTAGAATTCATAAAAATGTTACTGGGCAGCTGGCAATTGACACCGTTTTATATACTCACCATCGACTATTTTTACTTGCATTTGCCGCTTGGCGAGTGTTCATTTAAGACCCTGCATGTAAATGTAGTTTGGTTTGTTTTCAGAATGTCATCTCATTCTACTCTCCCCGTCTTGCTAAATAGTTGACATTTATCAGATGCAATAGTATTCCCCTTCCCTCATTCCTGATGTATGAGTGCGAGTGCAGGCCTGGCACATGGTCCCTCTGACCCCCTTCAAATGTGGAGCGGAGCCTCATTCTTTTAGCAGGGCTTGGCCGGCACGGATCCCAGCGTGTTCCTAGATGGTTACACAATTCATTAAAATACTATTTCAGGACACAAAGCATGTGGCTGTTACTCAAAGAGCTTTCCTCGCACAAAGCTGGAGAGCCACAAAAAAGCTATCATTGTTTCATGAGCAGAGTCCTTCATTACTGCCAGTCCATGTCATTCACAAGCGCTTTAGCACAAAGGAAAGCGTTTAACTCGCTCACCTCTCAGTGCGTATGGGAACCAAAACAAAAATTCTCTTATGCTTCCCGCAATGCAAGTTCATTTACATAATTACTGTTTTTTTTTGGTGCGTGTTACTCAATCCTGTATGAAAAGGAAATTATTTCTTTTTCATATGATATTGTTTTGGGGCTATTCTAGATTATACAAAGGTTTGTCATCAGATATTCTTTCTTATACAGGTAAGTTTTTAATAATTAGTCAATTCATGCTCCATGGCGTTTGACAGATCACAAGCACCCATAAGTTCACCCAGATGGACATTCACACACACACAAACACTTTCTTTGATTTCAAGCAGGCCGTTTGATAAGTATAGACAGCCTAGAGCACTCGCCCATAGAGGCTGCTGAACATGTTCGCTTGATGAACTGAAGGCCAGACAGCGCCTGCCATCTCCCTTTGACTCATTAAAGGGCCTCAGGATCTGCTCTTGTTAGCGGTCATTAGCCTGAGGAGTCCCTGGCAGCACACACACACACACCCCCTAAAAATACTTCTGGTGTCAGAGCTGGTGCTCCATAGGGGGAAAAGTGAACCGCAGGAAGAGCAAAGACTGCTGTTACACTGAATTTGAGAGTTGAATAATGAAACAACTGATTATCCTGCTATATAACCTGCAAGTACAGCAAATATAGACTACATTACATGCACATCAATATACTGTTCGTAACTGGAATGTGACAATATTCAGATTAGTGTCGTTACCCAACAATCTGATTTCCCAAAATCTGATTCATCTAATTTTGTACCTTTTTTTTTTTCTTGTGAAAAAAGTGTGCACTTGTAGTGTACCTCAATCTTAAAAGTATATTTTAAAATTCTGTTATTGGAGATAATACAATATTGATTAATTGAAAGACCACTTAAAGGGTTAGTTCAATACAAATTCTGTCATTAATTACTCTCCCTCATGTCTTTCCACACCTGTAAGACCTTCGTTCATCTTCAGAACACATATTAAGATATTTTTGATAAAATCCGATGGCTCAGTGAGGCCTCCATTGACAGCAAGATAATTAACACTTTCAATGCCCAGAAAGCTATTAAAGACATATTTAAAACAGTTCATGTGACTACAGTGGTTCAACTTTAATGTTATGAAGCGACGAGAATACTTTTTGTGTGCCAAAAAAACCCCAAAATAACGACTTTATTCAATGATATCTAGTGATGGGCGATTTCAAAACACTGCTTCATGAAGCTTCGAGGCTTTATGAATCTTTTGTGTCGAATCAGTGGTTCAGAGCGCCAAAGTCATGTGATTTCAGTAAACGAGGCTTCTTTATGTCATAAGTGTTTCGAAATTTCAATAGTTCACATGACTTTGGCAGTATGATACGCGCTCCGAACCACTGATTCGAAACAAAAGATTTGTAAAGCTTCGAAGCTTCATGAAGCAGTGTCTTGAAATTGCCCATCACTAGATATTGTTGAATAAAGTCATTATTTTGTTTTGTTTTTTGGCGCATAACAAGTATTCTGTTCACTTCATAATATTAAGGTTAAACCACTGTAGTCACATGAACTGTTTTAAATATGTCTTTAGTAGCTTTCTGGGCATCTGAAAGTGTTAATTATCTTGCTGTCAATGGAGGCCTCACTGAGCCATCGGATTTCACCAAAAATATCTTAATTTGTGCTCCAAAGATGAACGAAGGTCTTACGGGTGTGGAATGACATGAGGGTGAGTAATTAATGACAGAAATTTTAATTTTGGGGTGAACTAACCCTTTAAGTGCACTTAAAAAGTGTATACTTTCATGACTATGTTTCTTAAAGCACTTAAGCACACTTTTAAAAAGTGCACTTCGTAATAATGCCAAATAAAAAGTTTTACTTTAAAGTACTTTTTAAAGCATTGTTTTAATAACATTTTGTTGAGCTTTAATGAAGTACACTTATTTTGATGTGATTAACATATTAAAGCACATATAAAGTACTTGTATAGTGTGTTATTCAATATTACATTTATTGTTGATATATTTTTAAATGTTCTAAATACATGACATACAAGTTTAAATTACACTTTAACCATATTTCAAAAATTATGGAATGACATATAACGATGTAGTGAAGTCGTACAGCACTTTAAACTATAATACATTGTTGTTTAAGTGTAAATAACATGCAATTAAGTGTACAAAAACATTACATTTGGTGTGCACTAAAGTATATTCTTTTAAAGTATATTTCTGCAACAAGTATTTATTTTGTAAAGGAATGCTAAAGTGTATTTGTTTTAACACATGCACACTGAGACTCATAATGCACATCTCAACATGCAGCAATTAGCATCTGCCTCACGACCTTTTTTTTGCTGTCGCTTTAGTTTTTTCCCCCACACACACACTGGGCATGAAAGTATGTTTACAAAGAGGTCTGTGTTTTTGTGAGTGTGTTTCTCTTTCACATTTAACAGATGAAATGAAAGCACTACATTGCTTTTGATAAATACATCTGTATTCTTCTTTAAAGATTTGTTCGGAAAGGAATATGTAGAGCTCTCTCAGTTCATTACGAAACCTTTTTGACATTTCTTGAGTGCCCGAGCTGTTTGTGGGGATGATAATGATTTCAGTAAGGTTTCTTTTTTTCTTGTTGTGATGGTGGCTCTTACAAATAGACTGATGTCTGTTGCATTTTTGGATGGCATGATTTAGGGTTGATGTTCATCTACATACACAAGGTTTTGTAATTTACTTGAACACTTACGAGAGTCAGCTGTGGTTTCAGGACAGCTACACCCAAAGTACAAACATATATTTTTACCTGCCAGTGCTGGGTGAACTATGACAATGTGCAAGCCATAAATATTTATTTTATCAATATTTTGCATATTTCAAATATGGTTTTGGCCCAACAGCAGCTTCATTGTGTATCAAATTAAGCACCTCTCAGTGAAGTCCATCACAAGCACATAAGGACACATTGTGATTTTGTTTCTTAAAGGGTTCGTTCATCCAAAAATGAAAATTCTGTCCTCATTTACTCACCCTCATGCCACTTTAAGATTTTAGCCCGATTTTGGGCCCAATTTTCAACCCCCAACGATGTTTTGTTTTTCACCCCCCTTTTTTGTTTTTCGCTGCAAAACAGAACACACGCCAGGAGATCCAGATGACAGCGTCAATCGTCATCCATAAGTTTGATCACATGAGTTTCTGTGAGATCTCGTGTCTGTGGAATTGCCACTGTGAAATCGGTACTTCAGTCGGCAGGTGTGTGGACTCAAGGTCAAACTCTATCCATTTTTTTCAGTACTTGTTTCGATTGTGAACAGCTGTATTGTTTGAATGATTCAATGACTCACTTATAAAAGTCAAAAGGACCGCCTAATGGTGTAACCTGCTGAATCAGTCTCTGAATGTATTTCTTCAGTGGATAGAATCAAAACATTTGGTTCACTGAGAACACTGAATCAGACTCACTAACAGTCTGGCTGAATCGTCTAGTGTGTGCGTTCAGAGGATTATAATGTTTTAAAATGGTTAAGACCTAAAGTGAAAGTCAGATGTGCAGCATGTGACTGACATCATTCTTGCAATTTGACTTAAAATATAATAACAAAATAATCTTAATGTATGATCTATGCTGAATAAATGTAGCATAGCGAAATGTTATCATCACTATTCACTATTTTTTTTTTTTTTGTTCCATTAGATGCTTGCTGACCCCGGCTACACTTTTTTTATATTCCACCTCAGGGTAACAATTAAATACACTACTTTTTTTTCTTTTCTTTTTTTTTTTTTTTCTTGTGTGATTATGACATGGATTCTTACTTTATTTCTAACTTTAACACACACAATTATCTTTTTTAAGGAAGGCATGGGCTCAGCCTGACCCTAAGGACTATTCGGGCGTTTTCCTTTTAGCTAGTTGATTGTAATGAACTGTGAGTCACTCAGCTGAATTCAGTGCTTTCATTACTCAAGACCTGTTTGCGTCCAGCAGTCACCACCGCATGAGAGACCCTTAAGCCTTCAGAGCGACAGAGGGGATTTAGACAGAGCTGAGATCAAAGAAGTCACCCGTACACGCATAAAAACACAATAGTGTTTCAAAGACAGCTCTAGACATATTAATTACGAACATATGAAACGAACAGGGACACGGTGCACCATGAATGAACCGACGAATAAGGTTTTTTTCCGCCTGCTTACTGACAGCAGGGTTATTATCGTTACCTTAAACTATTTTCTAAAAAAAAATCTGTTAATTGAAATTAAACTGAATTAAAAAAAATGTATCCTTGATTATGATTTCACTTTTTTAACTTTAGTTAGTGTGTAATTGTTGCTGTTTGAGCATAAACAACATCTGCAAAGTTACGACGCTCAAAGTTCAATGCAAAGAGAGATATTTTCTTTTACAGAAATCACTGTTTAAGGACTACAACAAACAGCTGGTAGGAACTACAACGAGCTTCTTTCCAGGTTGGTGACATCACTGCTTCACAAATGAGGATCAATTCAACGCTGGATTTGCACAAAAGATTAACATGACGGCACATGCTAGTCGATGAGTTGAATCAACTACATACATTTATCCACTAACCATTCAGAAACGTCTAAAAGTTGTAACTTCTTCCTGAGTCTCTCCATCAGTGTCGACTCCGGTTTGAACAATGTAAGGCTGAACACCGTTACTGACAATCCTCATTTTTTCTGCGTGAGATTCTCCAGCTTTGTTGTTGTTGAGCAACCGAAGCGTGAGCTGTTAAAGCTCCGCCCTCTTCTGGAAAGGGGGCCGGGAGCAGCAGCTCATTTGCATTTAAAGGGACACACGCAAAAAATGTGCCAAGCTATAATAAATGATCTGTGGGGTATTCTGAGCTGAAACTTTACAGATTAAAGGAATGCATATATATGGATAACACGGTTAAAATGATAGGATATTATTGAAACTCTATCCATTTTTTTCAGTACTTGCTTCGATTGTGAACAGCTGTATTGTTTGAATGATTCAATGACTCACTTATAAAAGTCAAAAGGACCGCCTAATGGTGTAACCTGCTGAATCAGTCTCTGAATGTATTTCTTCAGTGGACAGAATCAAAACATTTGGTTCACTGAGAACACTAAATCAGACTCACTAACAGTAACATTGCATATGCACATTTAGCTTGCAATTACATTACAGCTTTCCATAAAACTCATGTTCAAACACAGCAGTATAGGAGACTATTGCCACTTCTGAGTGCAGAACATTAGTTTCAAGGACAGAACAATTGAACAGCCTAAAATACCCCAACAGAAATTAATAAATAAAGTGGCGAGATGGGATAGCTCTAGGCTTTTCTCAATCAGACAGCTCACCACTGGGCCTGGCACTCGGTCTGTAATGGCTTTGGCATTTGCCATTTCTAAAAGACCTCCAGACTGACACCTCTAAAAGACTGCTGACTTTCACAATAACACCAGCTCTGAAAAGAAAAGAGGCAGCAGATGATGAGAAGCAAATGTAAGCACTCAAAATTAATCAAGAAATTATTAATCTTCTGCGTTTTAGCGTGATTTCCACTTAAAGGTCATTTCACAATTAATATTTAATTCTGTTGCAGTTGCTAAATGCTGTTTTGATCATACAGTTTGCAGACTTTGCTAAGACTTCAGACGGCTAAATCAGTTAAAGCTAAAGGCAAACTTAAACTAATCAACATTCAAATGACTATCTAATGCATCCCTTGCACTGGCATTTATCTTTTTTAGTTTATCTTGTGCATGTTCTTTAAGGTTAAAAAGTGCACTTTGTATTTGTTTCATGAGAAGGTTTTAACTCCAATTAATGAAAAGGGAAGACGTAGAGTACATCGGCATAGCATGTGGCTCTGTGTGCAGTGCATGATGGGTATCTGTCTAGATTTCTGAGCTGACAGTGAAGGGAAAGTCCCAGGCAAAAAGGGGAAACTCCTCTAAATAGCCAACAGGCCCAAGACAGTCATGATAATATCTTCCCTTAAGACTTTATCTGTGTTCATGTGAGCCTGTGGAAACCATGAGAGGCTTCACAATGATCATTACTGCGTAATCTCTGTAGAGAAACCAGTCGAAGATAGTGCCATATGTTTGCAACCAGAAAAAAAAAACAAAAAAAAAAAACAAAACAGAGATAGGACAGTTTAAACGACATGAAATTTGCAAAAACATAGCTGACGTAACAGCTGTAAATACAAATTGACTAAAAAAGATCTTTAATGCATTTGTACCCAAGACATTGGCTGTGTTTCCAAAACCTAGTGAGCTCCCTATGTAGGCAGTATTTTAAGACGCCTAAGTGTGCTCCTGATGTGAAGGCTGTTCCAAAAAGGTAGCCAGTGCAATTATGGTACTTGGTACATATTCTAAGGCATAGAAAAGGCAATCCCATAATGCACTGCAATGAGCTCGGTGGAAAAAATACACCCAAGATGGTGGGCAAAGATAGAGAAAAAGTACTGTCAGTCAAATTAAAAGCCCTTGTGAAAAGGAAGTGCTCTTAATGTATTGAATGTGCACTTCAAATCTTGAATATAGTGTATTTTTTAATATCTGTACTTGCAGATATTAATAAAATTAAATGCAATACTTAAAGAGAGTACACTTTCATGTTTCTTAACACACTTAAGTAAAAGTGCACTTTGTAATGTCAAAATAAAAGTTTTAAAGTATATTTTAAATCATCTTCTGTCATGTTTTAAAGAAGTACACTTAATTTGACGTGTTGCATAACACTAAAGCACATGTAAAATTCTTGATTATAATTTTAACTGTAGTGTGTTATTTAATATTACATTTAAAGTTAATATTTTTTTTAATGTACTAAATTACAACTTCATCATTACAAATGTGTGATTAAAATATATATTTAAATACATGACATACAAGATAGAAATAGAAATTACTTTAAAGTATATTTTGTCAGTGCATTCGACAGAATACATTATTTATACACCATATTTCAAAGACAATATAATTATGAAATTACATATAAAGATGTACTTAGATGAACTTAATGGGTCAAAAAGCACTCTAAAGTTCAGCTAATTGCATTTCATATACATTTAAACTATACTATGTTTTCATTTAATATATGCAATGAAGTGTCTGACAGCATTACATTCAGTTCACACTTGTGTTCTTCTAAACAAGTAGATTATTTGCTTAATAAGTCTTTTTAAAAGTATGCTAAAATGTACTTTCTTCCACAAGGGCAAAACAAGTATTTTACTACACCAAACTCTGTTGAAATATTTGACTAAATCACTCAATTGTCTCCCATGTGCTTTGAGTGAGTGGTGGTTTTTAAAACTGATGTATGCATATTGTCATATTGTGTGTCACCTTTAAGACACGTTCTTGCATTCAAAACAGCTAGTCAAGAGTGTCTCGAGGTGCGTTTGAAATGTTACACTGATTTTACTTCACAGCAAATAAATCAATAAAATAATGAAAAACCAGCCCCTTATGTTCGCAATAAACAGCGAAACATCTCCCTAGAATTTGGAAGCGAGCCACTGCTTCAAAAACGATCCACAGCTTCCCATCAATCCCCATGTTAAATTGAGAAGACACAATACGAAATGTGTTTTGCTGAATATCTTTAGGCTCGCCTCGACAGCACCTCAAAATTACAATCTGGAGTTTAATTAACAGCAAAAAGCCAACACTTCGCCAGCTGCTCGACAAAGCTTCACTAATCATGGGGTTTAATAGAGCTTGTGGAGTCTCTGGCATCTTCATGAAACATGACACTTACATGTGCAGCATCCCACCATCTTCATGAAATATGACCTGAAGACATGTCTGTGTCCAGGCGCACATATCATCAGACGCATTGATTGGTTAATGACGTTCAGACAGGCAGGTCTTCAGCTGCTTTGGAAAAACTCTTCAAGCTTGTTTAGACTCTTCTCAGATTACACTGTTAACCGCGGCTGTGTGTGAGTCATCGGCATTATGCAAAGACGACGGAGAGCATGGAAAGTTCTCTATGATTTAAACACAGTATAAACTCTTACTCTTCAGCTCATGTGTGATTATAGCAACTTTATAAACACCTTCTGAGCAAGACCAGTCACAGGTTGCATTCTTAGGGAATTATTTCCAGAAAACAGCCACATATATGGGCCTAATAGTGCTTGGTCCCCATAGGACAAATATGAAATATGACCAGTCACTAAAAGCATAGTTTGTTTCAATGTTTATCCAGTGTTTTTGCTTTTCTCAGTCCCTCCCCTATTCCAATTATCCATAAAGACATGTTATTTTTCTTTTCCATAAGTGACAGTTCCTACATACACTTCAGGCACTGAATTAAATTTGTAAGATAATATGCATTTTATATATATATATATATATATACATATTAAAGAGTGATTGATTTATTAGTTCCTAATATGTATCCAGGCATTTAAACTATATTTGTAATATATATATATAATGATTTTTAAAAATTAATTAATTAATAATTTTTATTTATTTATTTATTTTTTTACAAATATAGTTTAAATGCCTGGATACATGTAGAAAGTAAATACATGTAATAAAAATAAAATAAAAGTGAACATAAAATAAATAAATACATAATATATATTCAATTATATATATATATATATATATATATATATATATACACATTTTTTTATTTTTTTACATTATTTAATTATTAAATTTTTACAGTTATTGTTTAAATGCCTGGATAAATGTAGGAAGTAAATACATGTAATAAAATAAAATAAAATTATGTAATAATAATTAAAAAAAAAAAAAAAACTTATTCTTCTAGTGAGATCAGGCAATGATGATTTTACTACACTTTAGATTGAATGCTTCATGCTTTTCAACTGTTGCTTCTTTTGTTGGTGAGTTCAAAGTATCACAGAAGTGACCGGTCTCTCAGAACATCTGTGTCTGTGTGTTGGACAGATTATTTGAGAAGCTATTCTGCCCTGTAGCGATACAAAATTTGTGTAATTTTAGCATTAGGATTCATTTGCATGTTTATCAGAAGGCATCATTCTCCTTTTTATGGCCTCTGGCATCTGCATCACACATTCACTCTGATAAACTGCCATATAACGACAAACTGAGGCATTGTGGGTAATGCCTGTCACAGCATGCTGATTTCTAACCTCTCTGTTGTATTAGTCTAAAGGAATCCACAAACATTGTGATTTTTATTGATACTATTAAGTATCAGCAGGGGTTTCACATGATTGTTGGCATCATCATAACAGAAAATAGAGCAGAATTTAAAATAAGATAAGGTGTGGTGCTTCTTTCTGGGATGTTATTCACAGCTCTGGGAGAAAAAAAAAAAAACAGCAACCCAGACAATTCCTTTCTCCTATAGTTTCATATAATATGAATTGGTTAATGTTAATACATACTATTTTAATTATTATTGTAATAAGGACATATTCAATTTTATATCCAATACCAAAACAGTTTTCAGTTTAAAAGCCCTTAAGAAAGTATAAAGTGCTGATATGTCTGTATGCATCTCAAATCTGCAAGTCATCGGTCCAGACCTCACGCAATGCGTCAGGACGGGACATCGACATGAAGTGCGTGTGCAGTGACATCATGTGGTGATACGAGTCATTACGCCTTCATTCTATTAGCATAAACGCTTCTGGCTGCAAATAATCCATGCATTTGTAAACATTTGACACTTTATAGTGCAACAAGATAAACATTCTCTCAGAATATTGAGATTATGAGTAATGCATAGGATGAAAAATCACTAGCATATGATTTGTAGTATGCTTGACTTAACTTCCATTACACTCAGCCCTAAAGACCTGCTGGAAGAAACCTTTTCAATATGTTTCATTATGAAAATAATCACACCACTGCGCTGAAGAGGGAAGTTAAGAGTGTATCAGAAAACATCCAGTGTTATTTCTCTAGGTTAATGAAAAGTCTTCTCCACAAGGCTTGAAGAAAAATACTTTTATTTCTTTATAAATCCACATAGAGTACCTATGAAAGCATAAAATTCCATCCCATATTTTTTATTATTTTCTCCTTGAAATCAAAATGATTAAAATCAGAGATGGCTGAAGGTGTACTTCACATACAAATACGTCAACGGTCAATTGGAGGGGAAAAAAAAAAAAAACAGTATTTATTTCAGCAGGTCGGCTGTCAAACAGGCCTACGGAGTGTTTAGCATGGCCTACACCACTTTCACAGAGTCTGTTGTCAGATATAGAGTTCTCAAAAGCGCCTTACTGTCAATCCTTGTTGATACAGGAGATTCGGAAAGTTTTAGTGCATTGTGATAATCAATGTTCAGCCGGTGCCTCTCCTGTTTGACCTAATCTCCAGATCCCAAGAACACACTCCCCATGTTTGTTAATCAGCTGAATATTGATCCATGTGTTCAGTTTCCCAACAAGAGAGAAAGAGAGAGTCATTAGCTGAGACAATACAGAGGAATCCATAATAAAGTGCTCCAGAAGGTCCACAAATGTTAACTCAATACAGACTCATCAATATTTCATCGAACTTTGATAAGTCTGAATCCACACAAGCCTTCGGGAGAACATTAAATCCACACATTTCAATCCTTTGGCACTGGACCATTGCAGAGATTGGAGCTGCTTCTTCTATTTAACAATGATATTTTGTCATAATATTTCCCACATCTTCACAAAAAACAACCGCAACGTATTCCCAAAAGAGTTTTCTTGTTTCTTCCCATAAAATTATTGGATGATGATGATTCTCTCTCGGGGGCAATAACCTCTGGTTATAAAATGAAACACTGCTCATATGCACCGAAGATGTACATAATAATATCCATGGTCTGGGGAGAGTCTTGCATAAAGAATTGAACACGGAGAGCTTGTTGTATTTGCCTTCCGACCCCAGCTTGTCCTATTAATAGATTGGATCCAATCCCATTTAATCTGGCATTCTGTTTTTAGCTTCCAGACAGTGAGTTTGCCTTGAAAAAACAACAGAGGCAAGAGATCAGATTTAGCAACATAACACATTTAAACGGGTATATCTGAAAATAAAATGCAAAAGAATAAGTGAGGTCTGAGCGGACAGAAGACTCTTCTGACTCTTGCAGAAGACATTCCACCTCTGATAAAGTGATTATTACACATTTATATACTTTTATGTACATTTTATATACTAAATACTTTTGTGTGTGTGTGTTTAAGTCTTTATATGCTCGTTCATGTAGCTAAAAAGTATAACATGACAGTAGCAACACTAAGGTCATGGGATTGATTCCCAGGGAACATTGACATTATAAGTGGCTCCCACTGAAATCTGATCACAAGTGGCGACGGAAGATGCACTTGTGGTGTATAAACAGTGACCTGTTTCTCCTGACCACTTGTGATCTGATATCAGGTATAAACTGGGCCTAGGAGAATCACTGAGTGTGTTTGATTTCAGTCAGACTAAACAATTTAAAACATGATGTAAAACACTTTAGTATGACTGTCGTTTTTTGCAAAGTCCGACTGACTAATTGAGGGTTTTCCAAACTGGGGTTCGGGAAATGATGGAAAGCTAAAAATTAATTAAATCATATAATTGAAATAAGTCATATACATATAGGGTTCCCTGAACTAACTAACTAAATAACTTAAAATATCAGGAGGTAAATACTTTAGGTCAATACTTGGGGATCCCCAAACTAACTAACTAACTAACTGACTGACTGACTTAAAATATCAGGAGGTAAATACTTTAGGTCAATACTTGGGGATCCCCAAACTAACTAACTAACTAACTGACTGACTGACTTAAAATATCAGGAGGTAAATACTTTAGGTCAATACTTGGGGATCCCCAAACTAACTAACTAACTAACTGACTGACTGACTTAAAATATCAGGAGGTAAATACTTTAGGTCAGTACTTGGGGATCCATGTAATAACTAACCACAAACTAACTAACTAACTAACTAAAATATCAAATATTAAAGGGTAAATACTTTAGGTCAATACTTGGGGATCCCCAACCTAACTAACTAACTAACTAACTGACTTAAAATTTCAGGAGGTAAATACTTTAGGTCAATACTTGGGGATCCCCAAACTAACTAACTAACTAACTAACTAACTAACTAACTAACTAAGTAACTAACTAACTAAGTAACTAACTAACTGACTGACTGACTTAAAATATCAGGAGGTAAATACTTTAGGTCAATACTTGGGGATCCATGTAATAACTAACCATTAACTAACTAACTAAAATATCAAATATTAAGGGGTAAATACTTTAGGTCAATACTTGAGGATCCCCAAACTAACTAACTAACTAACTAACTAACTAACTAACTAACTGACTGACTTAAAATAACAGGAGGTAAATACTTTAGGTCAATACTTGGGGATCCATGTAATAACTAACCATTAACTAACTAACTAACTAAAATATTAAATATTAAGGGGTAAATACTTTAGGTCAATACTTGGGGATCCCCAACCTAACTAACTAACTAACTAACTAACTAACTGACTTAAAATAACAGGAGGTAAATACTTTAGGTCAATACTTGGGGATCCATGTAATAACTAACCACAAACTAACTAACTAACTAAAATATTAAATATTAAGGGGTAAATACTTTAGGTCAATACTTGGGGATCCCCAACCTAACTAACTAACTAACTAACTAACTAACCAACTGACTTAAAATATCAGGAGGTAAATACTTTAGGTCAATACTTGGGGATCCCCAACCTAACTAACTAACTAACTGACTAACTAACTAACTAACTGACTGACTTAAAATAACAGGAGGTAAATACTTTAGGTCAATACTTGGGGATCCATGTAATAACTAACCACAAACTAACTAACTAACTAAAATATTAAATATTAAGGGGTAAATACTTTAGGTCAATACTTGAGGATCCCCAAACTAACTAACTAACTAACTAACTAACTAACTAACTAACTGACTGACTTAAAATAACAGGAGGTAAATACTTTAGGTCAATACTTGGGGATCCATGTAATAACTAACCATTAACTAACTAACTAACTAAAATATTAAATATTAAGGGGTAAATACTTTAGGTCAATACTTGGGGATCCCCAACCTAACTAACTAACTAACTAACTGACTTAAAATAACAGGAGGTAAATACTTTAGGTCAATACTTGGGGATCCATGTAATAACTAACCACAAACTAACTAACTAACTAAAATATTAAATATTAAGGGGTAAATACTTTAGGTCAATACTTGGGGATCCCCAACCTAACTAACTAACTAACTAACTAACCAACTGACTTAAAATATCAGGAGGTAAATACTTTAGGTCAATACTTGGGGATCCCCAACCTAACTAACTAACTAACTGACTAACTAACTAACTAACTGACTGACTTAAAATAACAGGAGGTAAATACTTTAGGTCAATACTTGGGGATCCATGTAATAACTAACCACAAACTAACTAACTAACTAAAATATTAAATATTAAGGGGTAAATACTTTAGGTCAATACTTGGGGATCCCCAACCTAACTAACTAACTAACTAACTAACTAAAATATCAAATATTAGGGGGTAAATACTTTAGGTCAGTACTCAGGGATCCCTGAAATAACTAACTGAAAATATCAGGGGGTAAATACTTTAGGTTAATACTTAGGGAACCCCAAAATAATTCAGAACTAAATAACTCACTCACTTAAAAAATCAGAAGGTAAATAATTGAGGTCAAAGGGGTTAGGCTGACAAAAAATGTTTGTGAAACCCTGAACAAATGAACAAACTAACAAACTAATTCTAACTATAATTTCCTGTAGCTCAAACAGTAGATTCATGGTGCTAACAACGGCAGAGACATGAATTTGATTCCTAGGGAATGCATGAACTGATCAAATGTACAGCTTGAATGCAAAGCAAGTCGCTTTGGATAAAAGCTGCCAAATGCATAAATGTAAACTAATGTAAATAAATAAATCATGTAAAATAAATGACTACCTACAGATAATTACAATTGTAGCTTGGCTTTTTCCAGCATGTACGTTAACAGTGCCATTTCAGCAAATATTATCACACTAAACTTAATCCGTATCAGAGGAAACAGCACCCAAGGATACACAAACAATTTTATCACAACATTGACTGAGCTTGCATAAACAGACAGAGCGGGTGCCTATACATAGCACATGCTAATTGGACATTTAAGGACTTTATTAACTCCAACCATCATCAATTTACTCAGACTTTCCTCCCAGATATAATGCAGAACAAAGCCTTTGAGCAGCAAGGACAAGGTCTGATGTGTTGCGGCAAGCTAGTTATCTGCAGTGAGCTCGCTACTGCTAGGCCTCATTCAGGTGGCTATTTTTAGCGCAGCGTGCCCTGCTGCAGCCTGGAGGGATTTTGGTTCGCAATGGCTGTCGGCAGAGAAGGAGAAGAGAGGTTGCGGCCGATTTTGCGCAACAAATAGTAATTACCTTCTACTATGGGTCTTCTGGTATTCTGCAACATCCCACCCCACAGATTATCCCATTTATCTCAATATCTGAGACACTAGGCCTTTACCCTTTTATCTCAATCTCTAAACCCCCATCACAATACTCATATCGGCCCTTTTTCTTCCATCATAGTGCCATTCTCTATCTCCGTAGCTCTTGTATCTCTATCCCCACGTCCTAATCTTTCCCGTTTCATACTGAGCAAAAGGAAATGTAAATCCATCTGAAGCTAATAGGAAAAGGAGCTCTAGTTGTGCTCTAATTTTAGAAACAGGACCTGCATTTCAATCAATTGTGGTCCATCAAAATGTTAGATCATGAATCAGTACTCAATTGAGCTACAGGCAGGGTTTGATAATAACACCCGCCAATCGTGGCAGGTAACGCATTTAAACTCACTAGCTCATAACTCATAAATGACTCAAACTCATTACCAGCGGGTGATGATTCATAAACGATGCCCTTCAACCAGGAGTTTCAAACATTGGCAAAACAAAGCATAAAAAAGGGTCAAGTGCCACATCTTTAAAATTTGCATACATGTAATTTAAGTAATTAATGCACGCAATTATTATAAAAATAGTAATTATTATTATATTGTAAAAAATGTATTACAGTAGAAATTCTAAATGGCCGGTAACCTAAAACGTTAGTAGTCAAAAATAAGTTAATTTCAAACCCTGGCTACAGGTGAATAAAGCGAAACATCAAGCACCTCAACACTGTATGATCCAGAGGTGCTGACAGGAGCTATGGGGCGTTTCAAAATCAAATCGAGATCTGGAATAAAAGATGGATGTTTTTGCAGGTCAAAAAAGGTGATTTAACTCTTATGTTTGAGAAATTCTTTCAACCTGATCAGATAGTAACTCTTTGTTCACGTAATTGTACAGGCAGCACAAGACTCGCTGCAGAAGCTTTTGAAGTCTCCCCTGACAGTGACCCTGACAGACACCTCTGCCCTTCAACTCTCGGTCGTGCAGCGTGAGATTACTGTCCGTTGGAGGTGCTGTTTCTCAACAAAACAGATACGCTTCCACCTGTGCTTTCATCCTGGCCCATTCAGGGCTCCTCTGAGGCTCCTCAATAGAAGGCAACCATGACCAATTCACTGAGATGGCTCTCTCCTGGTTATGTTAAATGGACTCAACTCTTGATCCTGAGAGCTGAGGTGGTCCATCACTGGATATTATCCACACTGCTGTAAGCGTGAGAAACCTGGCCAACCTAGATTGTGCATCTGAGGGCGTTAGGGCTTTGACTGAATACAAATACAACTGAAGTACAAACCAATGCCTCTAGTGCTGCTGGTTGGTTTAACAAGAAGGAAAATAGCAGGGAAAAGTGACTGAAATGTAGTTTTCTACTTTACTCCCCCCTCTGAAATGAGCTGGGACATGTTGTGTTTTGGATGCTGGTGTGACATTCTACTAACTATAAGTAACTTTGCAACTACATGTCAACTAACTCTTATTAGAGTATTAGTAGACTGTTAGGTTAGGGTTCGAGTTACTTATAGTCAGAAGAATGTCTAAAGTGGACTATCGAAATAAAGTGTTACCAATGCTTCTTATTCAACTTTGGTAGCTTTGACGAAAAATATTGTTTTGGCTGACCAGCATCTAGGGATGCATAATATATCGGAACCATATTGGTTACGTTGGCCAATATATGTGTTTAATTTATCGGTATCAGTTGAAACTGGTGTACATGTACATTTCTACAGTATACATTTACATTACCTTTACCATGATGCAAAGTAAATTGTAATGTTGCATAAATTTAACTGATTGATTGAGTTTTTAGTGTTTTATTTTTTATTCATTTACACAAAATTGTAGAATTTTAATGTATCGACCACTGCATGAAAATAATTAATGGCTTAATGTATTGGATTGATTTGGAGATTGCAGACAAAAGTCCAAAATTGGAGGCAAAATGCTGCTCATTTGATCACTATGTTTAAATGAATAAAGACACGATCTGTGAAAAGCATCGCTGTTGGCTGACAAATTCAGCAGGTTAAATATCTAGGCCTGTCTGCGAAATTTTAACCTCTGAAATTCAGCAGGTTAAAACAGATTTCACACTGCATGGAGTCGCAGACAGGCCTAGATATTTAACCTGCTGAATTTGTCAGTCAACAGCAACGCTAGGTCTTTAAGATCTTGTGATCAGTTATCTGTCCCTCGCTGCAAATCAAAAGGTGATCGAGTTTTCTCTGTAGCTGCTCCAAAGCTCTGGAACAGTCTACCTTTGTGTATCAGGGCCTCTCCATCACTGGATGTTTTTAAAACCAGTTTAAAGACTTATTTTTACTCTTTAGCATTCGAGTGATGTTGTGCATGTATATATATATATATATTATTTTTTTATATAGTTGGTGTTCCATGTTATGTATGTATATACAATTTGTTTGATTGATTTTGATGTTTGACTTTTATCTCCATTCCCCAATGGAGTTTATGGAGTTGCTTTGGAATATAATTCCAAAGCAACACGTTTAAATAATAGTTATACTGTAACGCAGTCAAAAATAATCAGAAAAATGTCAACCAATTTTAGAATGCACTGTACTGATTTGTTTTTATTGAAACAAATGTTACTAGTGAACAACAACATAAAACACATTTACTGTGGGTTTTTTTTTTTTTTTTTTTTTTTTTTTCGCGGTGCGTGTGTGGGGGGAATAGTACACCACTTCTTTTTTTAGGACTACACCACTGGTCATAACCAGCACTAGCCAGCATAAAAATTCACAGGGTTCATTCACATTTCTTCGTTGACAAGCCAACAAAGAGCACTAAAAGAATGGAATACAGTACACGACTTTTGCACAAATTTTTGCCCTTATTAGGGTTTTAGAGAGTCAGAAACAGTCTGCAGATTCTGGGCAGACAGATTTCACAGAAAAGTGAAGTGTAAGATGGGCACATACTGCGAATTTTAGCTGCAGACTTTGATTTCGTCCATTCGAAGGTTGTCAAAGACATTTGATATTTTTGAGCTGATTTTAGACACTTCTTTTTCATTTGTCATGCATCTCCTTGCAACGTGGTACATGTTTCTGTATGTGTTTGATATTATTTTAGTGTATGATGCCCAGTTTTTCTCTGTAACCATTTACAAAGTCTATAAACGAATTATGCCTAGTGTATTGTGTATATATTAGGGGTGTGACGAGATCTTGTGCCAAAATGTGACAAGATTTCTCGTTGAGTGAAAAGTCTCGCGATATCAACATGACCACCTCTACGTTTACATAACATTGCCTCCATTGTTGTTTTGCTTTTTTATAGAAATAAAAACCATTTAATTCAGTTGGATAACGGGTTGCTTCAGTTGTGAACTAAACGAATCACAGTTCATTCATCATCTGACGAGAGTAAGGCAAGATGACTGACAAGACCATGGCAAAGGATTCGTTGCGCAACAGAGCCTGAACGTCTGATAAATGTGTTATCTTGTAGAATGCACACTCAGCACCGCCGCTCCCTATACACAGTATGTGCATTTGCAAATTCGAAAGCGAAAGTAAAACGCGAGCTCCCTGATGTGCGCAAATTAGGCTACATACAATAGCCACCTCTTAGCTCTGGTCTCTGTTTGCACTTTGAATATTGAGAGATTTTATTGAAGTGTTATTTATTTTTGTTATTTATTCTCTTTTTATTTCTATGTTCAATTTGTGGAAAGGAGTTCAATTAGGAGGTCACACATAAACCTCAATCAGAAGTTCTGGAAGCTCATAATTCACGTACAGTAAGGTGTAAAGAGACATATGAAATCATACAGGAGAGAAGCCATTCAGTTGAGTTTGTGGCAAAAACTTTTACAGTTCTTGAGTATTGTCTTTTACTGCATATGATAATCCATACTCAGGATGTAGAACTGAAATGACATTCATTTCAAAATGCACCTGCAGACTGTTTTCCAGTCATTCATTTTGTCAACGAGGATTTTTTTTAAAATACTGTGCAAAAATATCGTCTTGTTCTCATGAACTAAGTATCTCGTCACACCCCTAGTATATATGTATGAAGTCACATGGACTCATAATACTGTGGTGAAGTGATAATTCAGATACAGCCTCTGCAAAATACTAATATTTAGACACATGACCTGCATCTTGCAAAGAAAAATACTAATATGTGCTATTCCATACTCAGCAGGGATATGCACAAAATACACATGAGTCTAATGAGCTGAAATGTGCAAACCATATGATTTCCTCCCATTTTCATTGCAAACAGCCCAACTAGGAATAGCGATTTAATTTTATGCCTTTGTAATTCAAATGCATCCTATTGAACTAAACAACTGTCAGGCTATCAATTTAAATAGTGATCTCAAGTGCGGGAAATCTTTTTAGGCTCGTTGCCCTGACGCAGACAGACAGCAGAGCCAGTATGCCTGTAATTTATCCATTAAATGAGGTCTAATTAACAGAAATGGAACATCTCTGCATCAGCACTGTAGTGTGGGGAGATTCTAAAACGTTGGCAACCAGTTACCTAGCAACAAACCTTAACAGATAGAGGAGAAGAGAGAGAAAAAAAAAAAAAAAAAAACGTTCTCACCTTGGACAGGAGAAAATCCTCAGTAAGGCTGCAGGATGCCGGCAACAGAAAACAAAACTGAATGGGTTGAGGTGTGAAGAGAATGGGAAGGGAGGCAGGATTGAACCCTGTGTTATTGCGATATGGAGTCATCCTCTTTTACAGATTTCCCGTATTCCGGGTTCAAGTCCACCACTGTGGTGCCTTTTAGCGCTCCATAACCCCCTTCTAGGCCGTGAGACCCTTCTTGTCTGTCTGACCCGAGCGGGACGGAGGGCTTGCTGGAGGAGCCCGATGAGGACGACGACCTGGGCGGAGGGCCCGATGCCGCCCCCTGCTGGCCTCCATTGGTCTGAGAACAAACGTTACTGACGCGGGCGGCCTTCTGCTTGTAGTGCTGGCTGTGAAGTTTATACTTCATCAGCAGGATGAAGATGAAGACGAGGACCGACGCCACGATGATCCCACCAATGACGATTATCATGGTGCCGCCGAGGAACTGGTCATGGATGGAGCGGCAGTGGCGGAACTCGCGCTCCGTGGTGAAGGACACACAACCGACCAGACGCGTACCGGTGAGAGCCGTGATGCCGTCATCGTAGACGGCCAGGACGCAGAGCTCGTAGTCCCGCGACGAGGCAAGATCGCTCAGTAAGAACAACTTATGGGAGGCAGGAATCATCCTGAGAGAGAAAGAAAAGATGATCATTAAAAGTTTAAATAAATACACAAAGTTGTTTTTACTTTTGCTCACCAAGGCTGCATTTAATTAATCAAAAATACAGTAAAAATAGTACAATTCTAAAATATTTTTACAATTCAAAATAGCTGTTTTCTATGTGAATTTATTGTAAATTGTAATTTATTCCTGTGATCAAAGCTGCATTTTCAGCATCATTACTCTGGTCTTCGGTTTCACACGATCCTTCAGAAATCATTCAAACTGCTTGCATATCATTTATGTATAAGATGAACAAAAAGGGGCCCAAGACACGTCCTTGAGGAACTCCATTATTAATAATGGTTTCCTCAGAGAGAATCACATCAATTTCTACCCTCTGAACTCTGCAAAAACAAGACCAAAGCACGCACATCACGGGCAAAAGTGCTCAAGTTGGGAACTCTTTCTTTCTTTCTTTCTTTTTTTCTTGCAGTTAGGGGTTCAGTGCCTTGCTCAAGGGTCTCACTTCAGTTGTGGTATTGAGGATGGAAGAGAGCGCTGTACATTCACTCCCCCCACTGACAATTCGAGATGTGAACCCGCAACCTTTGGGTTACAAGTCTCTCTAACCACTAGGCCATGACTGATTTTCTTTCTTGTATAATGGAATGATCTTGGCTATCTTCATGTCACATGGCCATGGGACTATATCCTTTTCCAAAGACAGACTCACAATAACAGTTGGAGCTATAATATCTGCAGAATCTCGGAATACCACTTCTAACATCTTAGTAATTTTATCTACTGTAACTTTAGTGAAAAAGAAAGAGCTAAGCAACATCCCTGGTTTAAATAACAAAATCAATCCCATAAATTCCCTTAGACAAAGTGAGCTTATCCACTAAGCGATTTGATGAAAAGAATGAGTTCAATTTATTAGCAATTTTACTTTTATCAAATTCTATCTCACCATTGATATATAATAACTATTTAGCACCTTCCACAACCATGTAGGATCTTACTTATTTGCTTGTATTTGTTCCTTTATAAAATTACTTTTTGCCTCCTTAATAGTCTTCTGACCTAGATTTATAAAGTGCTTTAAAAGTACTTTTCATGAATGTGTATTTTAAATTGCAAAAAATATTTCACAATATTACAGTTTTACTGTATTTTCATCAAATAAATGCAGCCTGGCTGAGACTTCTTTCAAAAACATTAAAAAACTGTATTTGAAACTTGTGAATGGTAGTGTAAGTAGAAGTGAAAGTTAAGTGAACAAATGTTCTGAGAGTTTAAACTCCACAAAATTCAATTCAGGGCAGATGGTTGTCATGAACACACAGTGTTTACAATATTGCCCATGCTGTCCAAAGGGAGACACGTGTCAAAGTAGATTTAAGCATAACATGTGCTCTGTGCCATCTGCAGCAGAGAGATTGTGTCTGCCCCGGGATGCATGCTTCTTCTTTTTTTTTTTTTTTTGCATTTTTGCATTTTCTTTCGACCTTTTTGCTACAGGACAGAGTAAGGAAGTGCAACAGACACTGTCTTCATCAGGGGTCAGCGAGTTTGCAGAAGGTTGAACTTTCATACATTAGCAAAAAAGGAGAGGGGGTTATGTATATGATTGTAATTTTACTTAGCTATCAAGGTCCAAAATGAACACTCAACCAGCAGCAAAGGCAAGTTGAAATAAGCTTTGGTGAGTAAATAAAACTGTATGAATTATAATCAGACTCTCGCTGATGTAACACAACATAATGATGTCACAAACTGCTTAGTACAGAAAACAAATTTAACTCAGTACAAAACTCACTCAACTGTTACTTCATGTAGTGTATTATAAATACTTTATTAATCTGCATATCAATAAAAAATGACACTTCATGGCAAAAACAACAGTAATCACACAGGTCACTGATCAAATGTATGAAAACACAACCCAAGTGACCAGACAAAACATAGAAGATTCCCTTTTAAATAATGCAGTTGTTTTAAATGTTTTAAAGGAAAGATTTACTGATTTAAATTTACTGATTAAACATGCACTATAATTTTCCCAAACTAAGCAGCAGAAGAAACGACCTAACTCATTTAAAGATTAAAATATTTGATAACGCTTGAAGCCTGGATATATAATGCATTACAAAAGTGTTTTTAATGCATTAATTGTGTCTTCTAATCCACCTTATAATGCATTATGATTTAATGAGTAATTGTAACCACAGTTATGATACATTATAATACTTACTTAAAACAGCAAATATTATAATGCATTAACTGTCCATGCATTGCAACATTCATTATGAGTACACTTATAATGCATTATAAAGTGTTACCATTTTATTTTATTTTTGTCAAATCTACACAGTCCTAATCCTGTGAGCATGGGTATCATGTTTTTGCAGGTTTACTGAAGTTATGCGCAGCATGCATTATTCAGCGAGGCTCTGTCCAGCGCTGCGGTTTGCTCTGGTGCACTGAGGTGAGAAGATGAAGACCTGAGTCACGCCGCGCGGCTCGCCCTGGGTGACGTGCTGTGTATGTGTGTTTGTGTGACCGTGAGCATGACCGCATATTTTTGCATTTGACCCCGTGGGTAATTGGCCGAGCTCCTTTTGCAAGTGTGGGGTTGACGGTCAGGGTAATGGTGCATGAGTGTGTGAGTGTAAGTGTGCGTACTGGTAACTGCTTAGACACTGTGGAGAGCTGCTCGCTCGTTTTGATTGCTATTGACAAACAGCCACATATGAAATTACATATCAGCAGTGATTCGGGCCAATGTTGTCTTTTTGATGGGGTTACACTTTTATCAGAGATTGTAATACATGCCAATGCTAGTAAATATTATGTTTTAGTGTTATGTTTCAATAACCAGAGGATGTCAAATCTTAAATCTAATCTGAATATTATTATAACAGCTTACTAAGAAAATGTTTAATTAATGTAAAATATGAAACTAAAAAATACAATAATTGGACGATTTGAAACACACCAGAGCATGCCAAATCTTAAATCCAATCTGAATATTATTATAGCGTCTTACTGAGGACATTTTAAATTAATGTAAAATTTAAAAAAATAAAATAAAATAAAAATAAATTATTAAAAATAAATAATTTAAAAATGCATATTTTAATAAAATAATAAAAAATAAGTAATAAAAATATAAATAATTTAATAAAATAGATTTCAAATAGAATATGCATTATTAATAAAACTCTCATGAATAAGGTATTACTGTAAATCTGCATGCTTTAAGTGACCACTGATTAGCTGTCCTATTATTTTTTATTTTTTTTAACTATATTTGCATGTTCATCCACACATTGTTTTATGTCTCTTAAGCGTTAAACACTGTTAACAGCACTGTCAGTGAGTTTTAATAAGCGTTTCGAGACGCTATAGCTCTGCACTGCCACAGTTTCATGTGCTAATGAGCAGATACAGGAATCTCTCTTCAGCCTGTTCCTCTGGATCCTCTCACAGGGCATTTGATGGATATATATTGAGAAAAATTCCTCTCACTTTTGGCAGCCGTTGGTCCTTTTAAGCTGCCGAGGGTCAGGCTGCTGCACCCCTGTCTTTGGGCTGTCACTGTAAATGGAGAAGTGGGTTCAAGCTCTTCTGAAGATGTGTCACTTGGCACAGAGACCCTGTCATCTCACTGTCTTCTGAAGGAGCTCGTACAGCTTAATTACTCACTTAAAAGCGGCTTAAATTAAAGATGAAAACATGCAAATAAAGAGGGACATAATAAAGGAAGTGAGAGAGAGAGATAAAACGATGAATGTGAAAAAGATGAGGTAAGATAATGACAACAGTGACATTCTCGTCACCTAGAGCGTGTTTTTCTTTTAAAAAATCGAAAACAGGCAATTCAAACCAGTTTGACTTCTTACTTTGAGTATTATTAAATTGTTTATTTGAGTTGAATTAAAATAAAGTAGTCAACTTTGCTACATTTATTTTTTACTTTGACAAAGGTGCCGACAGAGCAACAGGGTGACAACTGTTCAAACAACTGCGGTGGAGCTGCACAATAACAGACAGGTCTGATTTTGAGTGCAAAACCAATCAAAACTTCCAGTCCAGCTGTGGGGGCGGGGCGTTCAAATCACTCACGCTCACGTTTTGAATCAGTATCGCTAACGTTTCAATGTTTTAGTGAATGCAAGTGTCACTTACATGCTCAGTATGCTCATATTCGGATTTTAAATTGTAATTTTGGCAGCTCCTGAAATGGGTCACACCATTGATATTACCAGAGCACTGAGCAATTTAAGTAAATAGAGCAAGAACAATTTAAGTGTCTAAATGCATGTACACAGTTCATTTGAGTGGTACAGCTTGCCCTCTTTAACAATGCAGTTAAACTAAATGTATGAAGCAAACTTTGTACGAAGCTGAAATTAGCAACAGTGAAATGGCATGATTTATCTGTCAATCAAATGCACGTAAAAGTATAGTTCGTTACTATAGCAACAGTGGGCTCCCGGCACAACATGTTTACCCGTACCCCACTTTATTTCTTTACTGGCACCTTTTTATTCATACTGTTTTAATCCCTCATTTGTTTGATCGCCCCTCTCACTTATCCTTATACGTTTGTTTAGCATAGTGTCAAAGATTATTATCATGTTGTGCTCCAAAATCACTATATAACCTATATATATATACATATATACATATCAGTCGGTTTTAAATAACTTCTGTGGTCCATGTTCCTTCTTAACACAGAAAATATAAAATTCTGTGATAAAGGCGTTGATTAGCGTTGCATTATAGACATTATATCTGATGACCATATAAGGGGTTTCCTGGAACGTCATAAGTTTATTACTTCTATGAATCTCACTTGTGGACTTTCTGTGCGAGGGCACCCTCTGGCTTCCAGTATGAATGAAACAACTGCTTCTTTACTAATACTTAACTCATATTATTTTTCAGTATACTTCTACTTGTATTCAAGTAAATTATTTCTTAAGTAGCAATACTTTTACTGAAGTACAGTTTTTTAGTACTCCTTCTACCACTGTACATTGTACACTGTACATGTACAAATGCTTTTCTCATTTTACACAATAATTATCTTTTGGGGATAATTTCTGAGCCAAATTTGATGTGTGATTAAATTTAGATTAATTTGATAAATTAATCGGCACATCACATAAGTAATTAGATTAAAATTTTTAACTGCTTGACAGCCCTAATATATATATATATATAGAGAGAGTAACAACCAAAATTTATTCAGACACCTTGAACATTTCATTCATTAATATGGTATGGCATAAAAATGGTAATAAATTAAGATCTAGTTAAACTGTGTCAGAAAACATTAATCTTAATTATGTCAGATAACACTTAAGCAAAACATGGTCAGGTCAAAGTGTCTGAATAATTTTTGGTTCCAAATTTGTATCAGTTTTACTGGTAGTTCACTGTATGAAGAATTTTTGGGTATAATATGTCACAGTTTACTTTATTTTGCTATCCTCACTTACATAAATGAACTATAGTGTCCTGCACCCACTAGTAAAAATATATCTGGTTTGACTGTATATATAATATATATTGTGGCAGGAGGAGCAAACGACAGACACAGTGGCGTCAGGCCAGGCTTTTATTTAACAGAAATAAAACATAAAACGTTCAAAAACAGGAAATAAAGTGTTCAGGAAGATAAAGTGTCCAAATAAACAGGGGCTCTGGTGTCCTCGCTGTGCCAGGGAAATGTGAAGGAAGGATAGTGAGCAGATAGGATGGGTCCAGGTAAGGGGTGGGGTCCGGTGGTCGCACGCATTTCTTTCTCTCTTCGGTCCAAGGTGCGATGGCCGGCGGCTTCGGCACAGCGGCTCGTCCTCTTTAAGCCATGCCAACTGAGGGGAATAGCGGCCCGGCGTCCTAACCTGTCAGCGGCGTTATGCATGCTTCTCCATTCCACACCGCGGGTCCGGCGACTCACATCTATGGCGGTGCGGGAGTCCCTCTTTGCTCCCTTCCTGGACCCACGAGGACACCAGCGTGCATGCACGGGGGAAAGAGACCGGCCTCGCGAGGAGAGGCGTGCTCAGCATTTAACAGCGGCGCTTCATTATCTTCAGGTGTGCCTCATCACACGCCGTCAGACCTGGTTGTTTCAGCGCCCCTCCTCTCTCTTACACTCACTCCAGTCGGGAACCTGGTGAAGGGCGACGATTTAAAGGACGGGGTGGCGCTGATAATAAGGGAGAGGCAGCCGTTCCGTCACATTATATACATGTATATTGGAATGTGCACTTGCAGATAATTAATTAAGTGATGTTAACTATGAATATGTTCCTTAAGACACTTTTAAAAAGTGCACTTTGTAATAATGTTAATAAACAAATAAACAATAATAATGTAAATAAAACAGCTTAAAAATTCACATTTTCAATATGGAAGTGTGAAATTGACATTGTAGAGCAAAACTTCCAAGTGCCATCCAAGAAGAGTCTCCACTTTCCTGTCAGTGGCTTTAAGAGAGCGTCTGGGAGGAGAATGCATGTTGATGTAAATGTACTCCATCTGACACCACACCTTGCACTTCATTCAGGTCTTCATTTGGCACCATGCACACGGTGCCTCCAGCGCTCTTTCACCCAGACATCACTTCAAATTTAACCTGTCTTTTCAGCTCAAAGTTTACACTCTATATTCTCACCTCAGCCACCATCTCGAAGTCGTCTCTACTCTAACCCGGCTCGCTGTCAACAGGGAGTCTGGCGCATGCATTCTTAATTGATTCTGAAAGACTTTTAGATTACTCCGCAGCTCTATAAACCAAAGAACTCCCCTCGCCTTTTCCATAATTAATAGCAAATTGCTTTCTGTATGTATCTTTTCTTCTCTCTTAATCTATCCACAGGGATTACTGCAGGAGTTAATTACATCCTTACAGATCCCTTCAATGAGAAATCATGGTCGTCACCGGCGGTGGGGCCACGGCTGAATGCTAAAAAGGGAGCGTTAATGTAGTCGTTTCTGCATAAAGGCCGTCATTGTCGACATGCAACCCAAAATATAGGGCAGATTTCCAGACAGTTGCTTGTCCTCTTAATATAGTACAAAGCAAACAATTGGGTTTTGAATTTGAGACATATTTCAACATCAATGCAAATACGGCTTCATTGTAATCTTTCCGGAGCATCTGAAACGAGGGCAAACACTTGACATGCAGCTTCAATTGTTATTCTGTTATTATTGTCTTCCTCAGAGCACCTCAAGCGCTGTGATTTATTGAAGGGTGTCAATGCGTCTGCTTGTGCAAAATTCAGTTTGAATTGTGTCAGGCTGAAACTATTACAGTGGAAGCCAATCTGTCTGTGCACTAATGGAAATCCTTCAAGAGCTTTTCTGACATGTAGAGCAGATACCCTAAAACAGCTGGTCCTATTGGGAAGGGTCCTTTGATTAGCACAGAACAAAAATATGGCTGTATTTCATTGCATTCATGATATTATTGTGTCTTTGTTGGCTGGCAATCATCGAGGTCCATTTGTATTCATCAGAGGAATTGCAATGTTTCATCCGCTATCTGAATAGGATTCCGCCATAAGCCATTAACACCCCCAGTCTCAGATGCCAGCCTCTCCCTTTGAACAAAGACAGAATCAATTTGTTTATCTAATGCAGAATTACCCAGATTCAAAACCCGTTTGGGGGGATAGACCATACACAGTGCTCTCTCAAATGTTGCGTTTCAAAACAAGAGATTTTTACTACAATGCTTTGAACAATGTGCAATCGGCAAGTCTTGCATTCATGAATTAAACTTCATCGTAATTTGGACATTCAAGCTGCCTGTATTTTTGATTTAATAGAATTATGTGAATCTCCACTGCAGTGTTTTCATAAATCTTTTCAAAATACTTCGGAAAGCTGAAATACTTTAAACTGTATCTTTAAACTAGACAGTTTACTAACACAGAATCATCTTTGAGCACGATGTTTGACTTAAGCAACAGCAAAATGGGTGAATAACTATGTATGCCACTTTATTTTTAACTTTGTTCTATAATTATTATTATTATTATTATGTTGATGTTGCTGCAACTGGGAATACATTAGAAACAAAAGTTGATTTCAATTAGTAGATCAGAGAGAAGAGAAACCATGAACTGGCTCTGATTAAATAAAATAAAATAAATCACATATTATATCTGCAAATAATTTCTTTAATATTGGTAAAATCATTGTATTTCTTATGGAAGGGGATAATAAAATGTCTGGAGAAGTGCATCAAAATACCTTTGGGGCGTCTGTCATCCTTCAGTGTAGACGGTATTGATTAAAATAAAAGCAATTTAGCATCGACACGTTCTGACATGCAGCTCACGTCCTTCTAGACACTAACGTGAGTACTGTCTACAGTCTAATCATAAATAAAATCAGTGCAAACATGCGTTATTATAGTTCACTCAAACTAAAATCATTAAAAAACGTTAACCGAAATAAAATCATATTTTATTTAAGTTATGTGTCGATGGTATTATGCAATGTTCGTGGAGTGATGACAAAAATACTCCTGCCTTTATGATGTTTCCTCATGACTACCACGACAGAGTGAAAAAAGATAAATGCTGGCAAACAAAAGCAGAGGCGCTTCAGCAGCCTGGTGAATGCTGGAATTAGCATTAAGCTAACACAACGCTTCCGTAGTAGTCTGAACCCGGCATAAGGTTCAGTTTTATGGTATGTGTACCCCACAGTGATGTACTAAAAATGGAAAAGTTTTTCCTTTGTGTTTTCCGTGTACAGACCATTGTTGGGGAAAGTTACTTTTAAAAGTAAAAAAGTAACTAATTGTGTTACTTTTTATAAAAAATAATGCGTTACATTACTTTTGTGTCACTTTTTCTCACCTGGGCTGGGCTTGCGTGTTTGTTTTTTTAATAACAACAAAAAAGTTCTATTTTTGGCAAATGTAAAGGCCGTTTCACATCAAAAGGAAATTAATAAACCTCAGGCTGGAGGAAATGCATATTTACGCCTGTACAGTAGAGGGCGTAACTCAAACAAACCTTTCATTCTAGATTAAAGAAGAATAGGATACAAGAGAAGGAAGTTCAACACTCTTATTTCTAAATCTAATCTAAAGTCTTATTAGTATGGTTGAATTAGGTTATTGAAGGTCAGCAGCAAAGACATTGGTTAATAAAGTGAGATTAAGTACATAAAGTATATTTGTGTAATTTAATATAGTTAATTATTAGGGTAAAATTCTGAGATTGCATTTCACTGTTTTCATTCATTTTGAGGAATACTGAATATTTTCGTGCAAGTGAGATGAGTAAATGCATGTTTACATTTAGTCTAGAACTACAATAACCATCATGTTCACACAGCGCACACAACACCTCTGTGCTTAATTTCTCTCAACATGGGGACAGGAGAGCTGTCCGTCAATAAATGTGAAAAAGTAACTTGCGTTATTTTTACTTAGTAACTTAGATTTTTTTTGTCGTAAATTGAAAAAGTAATGCATTACTTTACTAGTTACTTGAAAAAGTAATCTGATTATGTAACTAAAGTTACTTGTGATGCTTGTTAGCCCCAACACCGGTACAGACGACAACGTTGTCGAAACAATCCCCATCCACACGGATCTGAAAACGACTAAAAACGCTGCATTCTGCTGTCAGGCCAGTAGTTGGCGATGTCACCATAGACTGAACAAGTAACACTCATGCGCAAATTCACATTTTTGTAGTTTACACGGAGGCGATAACGGTATCGTTTTGAAAAGTTTGCGTTTTTTGGCCCCCAAAATGTCATTGTAATGTAAATGACTGGCCAAAACACATAAAACATGTTCCGTTTTTTGAAAATGGTGTAATTAATTATAATAATCTTGAGTAAAATCATAGATAACAGATAAACAGAAAGCTACGTTGTAATCTCTAGATTCTGAGATGAAACTCACCTGTATATGAGGATGTCATCGGTGGAGCTGTTGTACTGGATCTGGTACATGCGGACTCCAGGGATGTGGCTTTGCGGAGGCCAGCGGATGATCACTGAGCTTGAGGTTATTTCTGAGACGCTGACCCGCTGATCAGCTCGGGACTGGCCTCCGCTACCACTACTGTTGGACTTTATGGAAGTCGGCATGTCCGAGGGTCCTGGTTCAGGTTCCAGTTTGGGGTCGTAATGCGGCGAAGGGTTCACGACTAATTCCACAGGAGCCGTAGCCTCTCCGGCCGCATTGGACGCTATGCAGGTGAACACGCCGGAGTCTTTCACCGTGGCCGTCAAGATATCCAGAGAGCCGTTATCGTAACATATGGTGCGCGAGGTGTTGCTGATCAGCTTTCCGTCCGGACTGACCCAGTGGACGGTCGGCTCAGGGTCTCCGACAGAGCGGCATCGCAGACTAACCTCTTGACCCTCCATCACGAACATCTTGGACGTGTGCCGAGTGATCATGGGCGGCTCGCACACGAACTCCTCCTCGCGGATCGTCCAGAAGTATTTGCCTGCGAGCTCTCGCGGGGACGCGCACGTCTCCAGATCATCCTCGCGCGTGAGGCGTCGTAGCCAAACCAGCTCACAATTGCAGTGCAATGGATTCCCACCGAAACTGAGCACCAGCGCGGTCAGCGGCGAGCCTTTCAGTTTCGCGTACACGGGAATGCGTAGGAACAGAGGATCCGGCGGGATCTTCTTCAACTTGTTGGATGTCATGTCCAGTCTGGCCAGTTTGTGAAGATTCGAAAATATCCCTTCGGGCACAAAGTCGACGAGATTGTGGTCCAAACTAAGGGTGTTGACGCTGGCCAGCATAGCTATAGTGTCCCACGGCAAATCCACCAGATTGTTATAAGAAAGATCGAGATCCTCGAGAGTTTCTAGGAAATCTTGAAAGGCTCCATCTGAGATGCTGTGAAGCTGATTATTTGCAAGTATAAGGTGGCGCAGATTCACCAACCCCTGCAAATGGGTGTCGTCCAGGACCGTCAGCCGGTTTGCGTCCAGATGCAGTGCGTGCAGATCCTGCAGGTCGGCGAAGGCGTACGGTTGGATCTGGCTGATGGTGTTCCGGGAGAGCGTGAGGTGTATGAGGCTGCTCATGTTAGCGAAATCTCTGTGGCGCAGGGTGGTGATGAAGTTGTCCATCAGTCGCAGCTCGGCGGTCTGCCGGTCGATATTAGGTGGTACGAATAGCAGGCCGGTTTTGGCACACAGCACGGTGTACGAGGGCAGCAAGTTCTGGCAGGTGCAGCGTTTGGGGCACAGCATGGCATAGGATGGCATGGAGAACAGAGCCAGGCACAACAGCAGCAGTCGCTCCATGGGTGCACTCCTGCAGGAATCAGAGCACAGAGAAAAACACTTTAGCTCTCATGCTGAGTCTCTTCCCTCTGTATGGGAATCTTTCTCAACACACTTTAACCTTCCCAAACACAAGCACACAAACTCTCACATGCACATTTAAGAGAATGTTTGTATTAAACATACAACGATTGTTGGACACATTAAGGAAAAGGTAAAACTGAGCAGACATCGCAGCTTCTTGTGAGGTTATACTGTGTGATACCTACTTGCATGTATCAGAAAATTAGCAAATGCCCAGCTGGACTTGTATTCGCTCCTTTTGCACATTTCCCTAATTAAATTAGCACATTAACATTTTTCCAACAACATGATGTATGCTTTTCCTACATCTGCAGTTGCAAACTTAAGCATGAAACCATTAGCTGTATTGTTTAAAGGGACAGTACAGCCAAAAAATACATTTCTGTCATCAGGTGACAGAAAAGTTTGGATGATGTGGTTCCTTCTTTAATGGTTCCAACACTGATAAATAGAATAATTGAAAACTTACTGAAAATCATATAAATAATATACAACTTGTTCTGTAAAATATATAAATGCGTTATATATATATATATATTTCATATTTTAAACTTGATCTCACCATTACCTGTTTGATTCTTTTATTCTGAAGAGGAACGGGCTCACATGCTCATATCTTTGGAAACCTGAATGACTCTCTTTTTTTCCACTGAACAGAAAATGAGTTCATAGTAAAATGTCCAAGCTTCTCTTTTCCATACAATAGAAGTGAATCGATGTCAAGCTAGATTCTCAGGGAATCATATCAAATTAAATCCCTCACATAAAGCTGTAAGACTTTGAATATATAGTGCACAAATCCTGTCAATAACTTTTGATACTTTGATCCACTCGCATTCCATGGGGAAAAAGTAGCTCAGGCCTTTTGCTACACAACACCTATTGTGATAAAGTCATATAGTATTGAAATATCATGAGGGTATGTAAATGATGATAAAATACAGTAAGTTTTATATATACATTTTTTTTTTTTTTTTAGGTGAACTCCATCTTTTATCAAGTGTTACCTGCATGTTTTAAAGATAATGTTTCTAGTGCTGGCACAGTCGCTTGGAGACTGAGAAACTGCTTATTTAATTTCACCAAAGCTGATGTTGAACACAAGATTACTAGATATTATCGCGCAGTCTGAATGTGTTAATGCAGGCATCTATTCTCGTGTTATATAAAACTGCTGTCTCTGCCTTCAATAACATATGCAGGATCTGCAGCGGGAGAGAGAGATGAAGAGGAGGGGCTGCTATAATTTCACACAAAACCAATGAGAAAGAACACGAAAAGGAGAGAAAGAGCTGGTGGACATCGCCCTCGGAGCCGGCTGGTTTTAATAGCCCTCGCTGTGCGAAAGTCAGGATATTTGACACCCACCTCTGCCCCCCTGGAAATTCATATGTGGCTACAGCGAGGCGATAAAAAAAGGCTGTGAGAATATGAATGATTATTCTATGCCATTGCTTTCGCACGAATGCTAATATCTGATTTGTGGCTCTTTGTTTATTGCGTGTGCATACCATTCCATTTTAATAACTTTTATGTAAAAGCACATAAATGCAATTATTTTTCACTGCTCACATAGCCGTCCTGAATATCAAGAGGTTCAGGCCCGCAGTTTATCTGCCAAGGGATCTCTGACTATAACAGCTATCACCAGGAGTACTTTACCTCTCTCAACCAGTAGGAGGGAACGTTGAGCTTCAGTCCGGGGAAAGTGTGACACAGGAGAGCTTGAGTGCGAGATGGTGTAGCGGCAGTGTGATGCATTCAGGCGAGCTTAAGCTCCCTCTCTCCATTACACACAGAAAACAGAGTCACGGAAACCCTCAAGAGAGAGCCATTATCCAGACAACTAACTAAGAACAGCACTAAAGCAGTCTCTCACTTTAGTTTGCACTGGCTTTTTAGAGCCGTATGCATTTGCCTGCTCAGATATAGACATGCATCTCACGTATAAATGGAAAGGCATGACAGACTTCCAAATATTGCACCGTGGCTGAGACCAGTGATATTTTTATTTCCCAGTCTCAGCCAGTGAGTCAAACACAGCACGGGCAGGATTACAGGGAAAACGGAGGATGATTACACGCAGCCGCCTCCTTAGGATGCCCCGTGCTCGCGTTTAATTCCAGAAACACGCTGACAACGCGATACTGTGCTGTGTTGTGTCATTATGACAATGCGAGAATAAATGGATTTATTCTGCATGGGATAAATGGATATCAATTTGAATTCGTTGCAAAGCATGAATGAATTTCAGTGCAAGTGGACAAAAATGTGGTTAAAAACACCACAAAGCGGTTCTAATTAGGCGAAGATGAAATGTCAACATGGTCAACATTTTACCCTGGCATCTCTCTCTCTCTCTCTCTCTCTCTCTGCATATCGACAGGATTCATTAATATTTCAGAGAGGACACAGGCTGCTCTGGGTATTTGACACAGTGTGTAAAAATTAACCGTACTGCACTGCTGCCTTTCTGCGGCAAATGAAGGGCAAGCACACATAATGCATTATCATCCGTATGAATACTTTATACAGACTTTGGAGTATAATTATACAAGGAATTTGTCTTGGTGTGCATAAAAACAGTACAGACATAAAACATGGTAACATACGACAAGACAAAAGGATCGGAAGGCAGAAAAAGTGCACATCCAGGTAATGAAAATTTAATATATAAAGTTTTTACATTTTTGTGACTATCAAGGTCAAATGATTATACAGTCAGTGTGGTTTATACAGACATACAACTTGATATGCATTAAAAATAGAAAGATGCAATATTATTATTTAATATTTATTGTGGTCAATGGTCATCAATCAGTTTGGGTGGTATAAAGGTTATACCTTTATGTAAAAGGTTATAGTATCCCCCCCTCCATCCAAAATATACATGTAAGTGTTTATTTTATTACACACTTTCTATATGCGTCTGTAGGTTTCAATTACAAAACATACACCAAACTTTACAGTTTTATTCCTATCTTTATTCTGAAGGTTTGTTCATATATCATGTGCCTGATTTATATATCATATACTCTAAAAAATGCTGGGTTCAAAACAAACCAAGTTATAAAAAATAGTTGTTTTAACCGAGTGGTTGGGTTAAATGTTTGCCCAACCTGCTGGGTAGTTTTATTTAACTCAATTATTGTTAAAAAAAATACTGTATTGCTTGCTTAAACTGAACCCAAATGATGTTGGAAATGAACATTTATTAATAAGTTTAATAAATAATAATTAAACAATAAACAATATTAAATTGCTTATTAATAAATGTTCACCTTTTGATTATTATTGTTGCCTCTAGTAATTATGTGTCTGATTTTTAATTTACAACATATTTTGGGTTCATTTTAAGCCAGCCATATAGTCATTTTTAAACAATAGTTGGGTTAAATAAAACTACCCAGCATGTTGGGCAAACATTTAACCCAACCTCTGGGTTAAAACAACCCAATCACTGGGTTTGTACATTTTCAACCCAACTTGGGTTGTTTTTAACCCAACATTTTTTAGAGAGTATATATCTCTGATATGTTAACAAAGTTCAACAGGAATTTTGAATCTGGCTTTATCCAATGTTCAGATTTCTGTTCTGGAAAAATATATGCAAATTAGTGCATTTTTTAATCACATAATGCCTCATTTGCATATTTAAACTTGTAATACAAAATTTTAAAATGTTAATGTACTGTGATTAATTAACTGTGGAAGTATGATTATATCTATTAGTTTAAATGGTCACCCTATTAACCTGTGGTGGCTTGCCTGAAAAAAGGGGGACAGAAAGATATTCAAACATCATCTATTACTGTTTAAAGTTAAATTTACTGTAAAATGCTATTGCAATCATCACATGAGAGGCCATTCATTTTGTAGTGGTGCAAGAAATCTACAAATTTGTCCTTCTTTGGTTTCCTATCACAATGGCTCAGCATATTTCAGCATTTTGTTCCTTCCATTAGGGATTTATTATCATTGAGAAAGAGCTGCAAGGTAGGATAGACACAGTTCCAGTCTCTCTGTGCCCTTATTTAAAGAATTAATTTCACAAGGTCAAAAATGACTGGCATGACTATCCATGTGGGGTCCCCATAACATATAGCTTACCAGGACCACACACACACACAGACACACACACTTCATTATATAGTTGATGCTTTCCTCGAAAAACTAAATGATCTGAGCAGTGCTATCCACATCAGCTGTATAACTTCATGTCTATTTTATTTCTCCAGAGGATATAGTGCAACACAACAGCAATAACATTTTCATCTGAGGGGTCGTCTTGCTCAGTGTATGTGTGTGTGTGTATGTACACAATCCTCTAATGTTATGCAGATTACACAGAGGTCTCTAACCTGCCCAAAAAAGATGCATGATGATTGTGTCTGTGTACTGCCGTTACTCCCTCAGTCCCTCTCGCAATCTCCCCCCCCCCTGCTCTGCCTTTCTTTGCTCATTTACGGCAGAGTAAACAGCAGAAGTAGGCTGTGATATTTAAACAAAGACAGACCTCTTCACTTCTCCACCCTAGCTGACTCCACGTCCCGCAGAGGACTGGCTGTTTTCACTTGACTATCAAAGGATGATAGTCAGACTTCACTGTATTAGAATGCTTGTTACCCAATGCAACGTTGACTGTACAACTGACTATTCCCTCCTTATGCATCTGATTGACTTTGTCAGCTTTGTTCTCTAGTAGCTTGTAATGCCCAGCCATCCATGATTTTAGTGCACACAGGTGGAAGGGTTTGGATACAGTCGAGGCTGCTGTACTTTGACCATTTGAGTGTTGAATAATTGGGGTTTTAAAAGAGAACGGGTTGAGTAAACGCTCGCCAGGCAATTAGCCTTTGCAGTGCATTAAACACAGGGCATCAACACCTGCATGCATTAAACCTCACAGCCTGCACATTAAAGCTCAAAGGTGAATATTTCACCGCTGTTACAGCGCAGATGTTTGTCACCAGAAATGAACCGTTAATCGATAAAATGCCTCCTACCGTTAGCAAACATCCATAAACTTTGCAACATGTTTTATGAACTGAGTACGTGTTGGTCTGACTTAATATGTGGTCTGTCTGAGTTATCAGCATTGTATATGTATTAGTATACAATAACAATAATGAAGAAAAAAAAATGTAATATATAAAAGTACACTAACCGTTATCATTTAAATAGTGAGCCTAGTTTATAGTCCCATGGTGTTTTGTGGGGATATTAAATAAAGCTATAAAATCCGCAATGATTTATTCCTCCTGTAGTTGAATTTACATGACAGATTTCACATTTTACAGCGTCTTTATGCTTTTGCTGAATATTCTCTTGCAATGGAGCTCCATAATGTTTATGAGATATCTAATAGCCTATGAAGTCACCCTCTCTCTGTGAAAGACACACACCATCACACCTCAAAAACATCTGTAACTCAACACAGCCCTTTATAGCAGCGCTGTGAGAAACTGAACAGAGAATCTCCTTTAGTTGTTGATTCTTTATTATGAAAGCAAACAGAAAATCAATCAAAATTGAATTTATGGAAGTAGAAATTCCTACAACTGCTGTAAATGTATGAATTCAGTATGTATTAAGCATGAGCATGTTATCATACACAGCAGAATATACATATACATTAACACATACGCAACATTAACACAACAGTATATATATATATATATATATATATATATATATATATATATGCACTGATACTAAATTTCTCCACCGATACCGGTTATTCAGAATGATGTCTGTCAATACCGATAGTTTGATTTTCTTAAGGAGAAAAAATATCTCCCAAATCTCTCATTTGGTACATTACTATAATATCACAGGTTAAAATTAACAACAGATCCTAAACAATTATATTTAACTGCTATTTATTTTAAGATATAATACACACACTCAAATAAAAGGTCATTATCATAAACAGTTGTCTTCATGGCTAATTTATTCAAATATATATATATAATGTTTTTAATAGCTAATAACGAACTGTGAACATGCATATGGTTCGGACATATTGTTGGCATCTTTCTCTGTTTGAAACACGGACTGAACGATTACATATGATTTGGTAAGTTGTACTGTATCTTTTAACATACCTTCTGATGTTCATGCATGTTTTTTCATATTATGACTTGTAATAAAGTAGGAAAAAAGACTTGTGCTCTGCGCTGAGGCGTTACAGCGATTTGCCACGTCACATTTAAGAGCTTCAAATTGCCATTTATTGTTCAAATTTCATGATAAAATGGACAGAATTTGAAAGCTGAGACTTTGCTTCTTATCAGAAGTAACAAAGCACAAAGATGTTTTCCATTATTGAATGGGAGGAGCAACAAATGTTTGGTGTAGGGAAAAACCACAGACCTGGCAACCCTGGCTTGAACTACGAGTGATTCATAGGGTCAAATTAAGCCTTAACTCTGACAACCCTAAAATGTTCACAAGAGACATTTTCTTCACACACAGTATAAGTTTCAGCCTGACATGTTTTTGCAGCCCTTTTTGATTGGCAGGATTATTCCGCACTGATCACACACACACACACACACACACACACACACACATATATATATATATATATATATGTTTGAGAAAACAACAACAATGAAATATCTACTTATCAGGGAACAAACAAACCTAATTTGTCTAAATAAATGAATATTTGTCATGAAATGTCTCTGTTGTGTGAATGTGTTAAATTGTGCTTCAGTATATTCCTCTTCCTCTGGCTTCAATCCCATAGCATATTTCAATGTCCCATAGCAAGTGACCAGTTCAATTAAAACTCTCATGATTTTCATGAAGCCAAATTTCAAATTCTTTATATATAAAAAAGGCTGTCCTAGTTAAAGAAACAGAATCAACAGTCACCTCAAAAACCAAGAGCATAACTGCACCTTCTCTCTGTTTCAGTGCACCCTTTCACCCCACAAAACAATTCCTCTTTCTTTAGCCAAAACAAACAGGCAGCAAGATCTACAAAGGAGGGGCAGAAACACACTCCTGCTGTGACACACACACGATGGACACACGCTTGACAGATCCATCAGCGCTGCCTTCCCTCGCAGTCACCGCTACCATGGCTGCCAGGACCTGTATGTCACTCCGATTACACAAACAGCCAAACACCCTCTCCGTCCTTCGCTGTCTCCAGCCTGCCGTCCGCCCGTCGCTCAGCCTGCACTTCGCGTGCACCGAGGCCTCCGACGACACAGGGCTGAGACTGTCAGTCACGGGATTGAGTCGTCGCAGTCATGACTGCCAAAACATTAAATGCTATTAGCACTGCTAATTACTTTATCATCATCTTCATCATCATCCCCTCCAAGCACATCCACGATCCAGCCAAGCAACTGCAATCGAGATGAACGGAAATGCTAATGGATGGATTTCTCCAGCTGTTAGAAACCTCCTTGGTTCAGACAGACTCAATAAAAAGGGACTGATGCAAAAGTCAGTGGTGTGAATGCTACATCCACCAGCTGCAGTGCCCTTGATTTCCACCAGAGGGCACTCCTTCCATCTTGGTTATCTCACCATGGACTACATTTCCCACAACCCATTGCCTGGACTCATTATGCTTGATTACTTCCACCTGTGTCTCATTATTCTGGTTAACCCTGCCTATGTAAGCCCTGTGTTTTCTGTCATTCATTGTGAAGTCTTGTTAAGTATCATGCTGCATTTCTAAGAATTTGTCCTCTGGTTATGTGTGTTTCAACTTTCTGTCTGACTTCCTGTATTTCCCCGTTTTCCTGTATAATGGACCTTGTTTTGTGTTTAGACTGTTTGACCCATTGTTATCATGATTCTGGATTGCCCTAAAGTTGCATTTGGAGTGTCAGAGCAGTACGTGACAGTAAAACATGCTAAGTTCTTAGAAATGTGTTCTTTTTACTCATGTTGGTCTCATAAAGTTTAAAAAAAAAAAAAAAAAACTGTAATAACACTTTTAAAAAAAATTAATTGCATAAAATGTCTTGTGGTGTAACAATCAGGCAAACAAATATGATACTTTTGTTACACCCTGAAATTGTATCTTTGTGCCCCAAAGAAATATCAAAAATTAATTTTAATTTCAAATCTAAAACATGCTCATCATAGGAGATCTGTATTCAAGTCAATGTATTTATTGCCTTTTTGAATATATGTCATTGACCCACAAAAACAGTTTCTATATACTCATTTTACCTGTGTTGTCTGGTGATATAATTTCTGTAGTGAAATAATTAGCTAAACATCATGTATTTGTAAAACTGCATTCAACATTAGTTGCAATCATATAAGCTCAGCAGGAGCAACGAAGGACTGATGTGTTTGTGACTCTTGCATCAATGCTGTTGTCGCAGTTGTTTAGCAGTGGTGGTTCGCCCGAGGATTTGAACCGCTCTGTAGGACGTGTGCTATTTCGCCAGAGGACGAAGGCGAGGAGGACACGGTGCAAATCATCAAGGCACAAAGCACACAACAGTTGTAGACGCGCTCATGTCTCATATTAAAAATGCTGCAGAATGGAAGAGTTTTGCCTCCGGATGAAAACACTCACCTCAGCCGAACTCTCGGACCTCACAGCAAGTAAACACTCACTTTGATTGGCAATTTTACCTACTCCTTTCTATTTTAGATGTGTCGAAAGAAAGTAGTAGATATACAGGGAGTAAATAAGGGCAGCTACACACTAGAGAAAGCTTTGTGTGAAGTCATCCAAAACATCTTCAATAGTGGGTGCAATCTGTACATGTTAACTTCATGTACCCCTCCATAAGACCTTGTACGTCTACAGTCATAGTGAGGAAATGAATGCTATTGTGCAATGTCTCAGTCTGGCCTCGCCGACATGAATAGCCTGTTATACGAGGCTTCTTTCTGAATCCGAAGGCCTAATCATTCCTCAAGAAGAGAGAGATTCATATCAAATTATCATCGCTCAGGAGGTCTGTTATTAAATTTCAGAAGTGCTAACTAGCATGGATGTGTGCTGTTCTTGGGGCAGAGAAAGAAAAGGAGTGAAAACGAACATTTCTTCATTGCAGGAGCCGGGTCTCAGTATGGACTGGAATTCTAATGCTCGGGTAAAGTTCGCCTCCGGTTATTCCGCCGTTCAGCTGAGGCGGAAGTATGTTAGCGGTCATGTTGGACACTGGCACATCTCTTCTTGGCAAACATCAAACAAACACTTTTCTTTTCTTGTTTTTTGACTCTCTTTCTAGCCCATGGCTAGAGAAAGAGTTTCCAGGGATAATGATTGGTCTCTGTTCCAGCAAGATTTGGAAGAGATATAGAGGGAAAAAAGGACAGCCAGTGGCCTAAAGACAAGGATTAGCTCACCCCAAAAAAAGAGGAAAATTCTGGCCTCATTTATGCACCCTGGTGTCTTTCAAAACCCAAATAACTTTCTTTCTTCTGTGGAACACAAACGGAGATGTTTTGCAGAATGTCCAAGCTGCTCTTTTACAAGTCAAAAACGTCAGAATAATGCAAATGTTCTGATATGATAATGAAGAAGGCTTTACAAATATGAAATTCTTATTAAGTAGTCCTGCTTCTTTAATTATAATTTCTTAGAAAAAAATATATTATATACAAAAGTTCAACAGGAGCCATAATTGAAATTAAACTTTTTATGCACCCCAGGCTCATTGGAAAACATGTTCCTGAGTCAAAATTTGTGCAAAATGATGTTACAATGCTTCTACCATGTTTCACAACACTTTAAAAGTAAAATGTACAGTTTGTGGCACCAAAAGCACATTCGGTTTCATAGATGAATGTTTGTATGTCAGGAAATGAAGCGTCCAGTGAGTGGTGCTAAAAGGTTAATGCTCTTATCGCATTTAAAAAAATAACACGCCACCTACACTAAACCTGACCCTAAACCTGACCGATTGTGTTCACAAAAGCAAATGTGAAACAAAAACACATTTGTTGAAGCAAATATGCCATTTTAGCTGCTTCTACAAGTCTTCACTGGATTTGTACCCAAGCGTTTCACATCACAAGTTCAATGCTGTACCAGCTGAGCTTCAGAGCAAGTTTTCTACGTCAGAAAAGCCGAACATATGGTGCTGGTTATGTGATGCAAATGTCAAAATGTATGTGTTTACAAATCATGCACTATTTTAAAAGTGCTTTGAGGTCATAACATAGTATTGTGCAAGGAACCAAGTGAAAATAAGGCTTTATTAATGGGCAATAAGTCCCTGAAATCATAATTTGTGTAAAAGGAATTAAAGTTGTGTAAACTAGTGTTCATTTCAGCTGGAAACTGCGGTGAATTGCATGTATTGGAGTTTTGAAAAATGTAGGTAGCCAGATTTAAAAACAGAGCGTGCAATTCCGAAAAAAAGCACAGATGGGAAGTGGAAAGTTCTGCGCATGATTTACTGATGACGTGCAAAATAAACAACACAGACCAGCCGGATTATTTCCATAATGACAAACGCAATCTACAAAGAGCAGCGCAAACAGTATTAGCATCTGGTTTAAAACATGCTTCTTTGTGGTAAATAATGGCGCAAATACCAGTAAATTGACTAGCACAAACCTTAGTAAATCTTGTTGCATGATTAATTCTAATACTCTTCTCCCATAAATTTTGCGTCTGAAAGGGAATGCATATGCAATAAGGTCAGCGGCAAAAATAGCCTTTTCAGCGCTAATTTTTCACTGTGTGTCTTTAGTAAATCCTGACAGTAGTTTTTTAACGGCAAAAGAGGCTTTGCGCTGGTGCAAGCTGTTAGTAAGTCTAAAGCTTCTAAAGGAATATATACTCTTTACTCTAATACATTTTATTTCTACTACAGAAGCAGCGCCATCGCCATCTACAGGGCATTGAAGGTACTATATATTGTGCGTATTTCCCTTATGCACACAAACTTGTCAACAAGGCTACTATACATGAACATGAGTGCATTAGCAGGTAGTTGCTGAATTGCAGGTGTTTAGGTGTTTAGGTGGTCTAAATCAACAAAAACATTTATTGATAATAGTATAAATGTTTTAAAAACCACCTGAAACCTACATAAAATATAAGCTTATATTAAATAAATTCAGTGTGTTTTTTTTGTTGTTGTTTTCCATGCAGTATGGAAAAGAGCTTCTTGGATGCTCTACTAAATGTCTGCTTTTGCAGAAAGAAAGTCTTTGGCTTAGTGATGATAGAATCAATCTCGCTTTAAGTACTTCAAGTAGCTAGGAGATGATAATGACAAATGACAAGTAAACAGAGAAGCAAAATAAAAGATCCTAACACTAATACTGATACTTCACTGGCTGCTGAAGTCAGGCAACAGTCAATGGTTTTCTTGAACAACAATGGCATTGTAGCATCTGACAGGTTAACTATGTTAACTCAGAATCCGCACAAATCCACACATTCATTCTTCGATGACTCTAAAAGTGCATTATGTCTACCCACACAATTGTAACAAAACAGCAAACCAACCTCCCACATGCTCACCTCGTCTCAAAGACACGCTCCCTCACCTTACACACCCACACACTTGAGAAACCAGACAGAGTAGACACCAACCTCAGGTGGTTAAGCTTGTGAAATCCCACGTATTGTGTGTGAGAACAGGCCGGAACCAACGGCACACTGAGAGCCTCTCTGTTACACACACAGTAGATTCGCTGATTGTTCCTGCTCATGTTGTCACTAGGGAAACATTAAATCTTCCTTCAAGGTTGTATCATCTATTACACAGTATGTTCTGTATTCAAGAAAATATTTCCTAATTACTTCTGTCCTCAAAGTTGATGTGTTAGAAGCAGAAAAAATGGGCAAGCGTAAGGATTTGAACGAGTCTGACAAGGACCAAATTATGATAGCTAGATGACTGGATCAGAGCATCTCCAAAACTGCAGCTCTCATGGGCGGCCGAGGCTCATTGATGCCCGTGTGGTCCGATCCAACAGACGAGCTACTGTAGCTCAGATTGCTCAAGAAGTTAATGCTGGTTCTGATAGAAAGGTGTCAGAATACACAGTGCATCGCAGTTTGTTGCGTATGGAGCTGCATAGACCAGTCAGGGTGCCCATGCTGACCCCTGTCCGAAAGAGCCAAGCATTGTTAAGTACCTAAGCATTGTTGCAGACCATGAAGCATATTTTTATTTAAAAAAAAAAAAAAGAAAAATATGACAAAACAAATGTACAGTGATTAAATAACACCACAAGACACTTATAAATACCACATACACTATTACAATTACATTATAAGTGCATGATTGTTTTTCATGCATGATATTTTGAATCCTCCATCATCAGTGGATAAAGCACATTCTGTGGTGTTATAACATGTACTTCAGACTATTTGACTTGCTAATCATACAGCTCAGAATAGCATGGCAGTAATGATATACTGCACGTGTTAACAGAGTAGCTGGGACACACTTATAGCTCATGCAGGCTGTGTAATAGAGACAGAGAGACAGAGACAGCGATAAATCACTCGTCCTACACACGAGAGGCCACACAACGGCAGGTCAAGGAGAGCTGCGCTCCTCTCTTTCACTTTCCCCCTCATTCTGTCATCCATCGCAATGCCAAGCTAAATTTAAAAGTGCACATCATTTTAATAAACAACATTGTTACTTTCTATTAACCACATTAATATTTGGGGATATGTAATCAAAAAAGCACTATATATGCACAATAATTCAAAAGTTTGGGGTATTTAGTTGTGTGTTTTTGATGTTGTTGTTGTTGTTAATAATCATAAATGTTTCTTGAGCAGCAAATCATCATATCAGAATGATTTCTGAAGGATCATGTGACACTGAAGACTGGAGTAATGATGCTGAAAATTCAGGAATAAATTACACTTTACTATATATTCACATAGAAAACAGCTGTTTTAAATTGTAATAATATTGCACGGTATTACTGTTTTTACTGTATTTTTTTTTAATCAATTTAATACATCCTTGAAAAGCAGAAAAGACTTCTTTCAAAAACATAAATAAAAATCTTACTGACCCCAATTCTGTAGTATTTCTTGATCACTAATCAACTAAGTAAATTTGTGTTATTGATCATGTGACTCTTGCATGGTCAGATGTTCTTCCAAAAAATGCTCTTTGGATCAATCTGGAGAACATGATCATCAGGATTTACACAAACATCTGTCATTAAAGCAAAAGAGTGACAAAATAATCCTAAATTTTGTTTTTAAATTCAAAGTTTTGCTCAAATAGTTTACGTTACACTCTAAAAAAATGCGGGGTTGAAAATGGACAAACCCAGTGATTGGGTTGTTTTAACTCAGCGGTTGGGTTAAACGTTTGACCTCCCTGCTGGGCAGTTTTAAGTAACTGAACTACTGTTTAAAAAGCTTAAAACGAACCCAAAATAGGTTGGAAATGAAAGATTAGACACATGATAACTAGAGGCAACAATAATAATCAAAAGGTGAACATTTCTCACTAAGCAATTTAATAAATGTTTATTATTAATTATACTACGGCGCTTTTGAATGCTCGAATCTGATTGGTTGATCAACGTTCTAAGGCGTGCAATTATTTTCAGGGAAATGCACGGCTTAAGTAGTTCTAGGCAGGTCTTGACCGCATTGCAGTTCCATATCACTTCGCCAAATGTTTTCAGTTATTTTAATAGATCCTTACAGTCTACAACCGCAAAAGAAACAAAACGACAAATTATTGTCATGTATTTTGTGGCAAAAGAGATATGTTTTATTGTGTCCTGAAAGCGCATACTCTCTCGCACTCTCTCTCTTTCAAACATACGCATGTACTACATTGTACGGACACACACTCGCACAGAAACGTTTTGTCAGTGCTGCTCTGACGAATGAATTGGTGAAATAGTTTGGCAACTTAAAAGATACATGACATTTCTCACCAGCGAGGTAATAACTGTGCGGTTCTTGTGGTAGATAAACTTATAGTTTCGCTATTAGTAGAGAGATGCACACTTGCATGCACACTTGCTAATTCACATATGCTTACTCTCTGCATTAATAACTGTATCAACGGTATTAGTTGGCTATCAAGGCTCAATCCTCCATTACTAGTTCTGAAATGATGTTTTGGAAATGGCAACGGAGGCTTGGGATGAGATGCATGAGAAATTAGTCCCACACACAAGTGTTTTAAGGACAAATGTCTTGAAATAACATCAGAACATTGTCTTGAGGTTTGGTAACTGTAGTATAAGCGGAATAATTGACGACGGGCCGTTGAATTCTTAGAAAATAATACGCTTTGCATCGTGGTCGCATTACCACCTCTGGTTTTCTAAGAATTCAATGGCCCATCGTCAATTATTTCTTACCTAAACATTAATACATGTTAATTTCCAACCTATTTTGGGTTCATTTTAAGCAAGTCATTTTTAAACAATAAAACTGCCCAGCAGGTTCGTCAGACATTTAACCCAACCGCTGGGTTTGTCCATTTTCAACACAACTTGGGTTATCTTTAAACCATCATTGTTTAGTTATTTCAACTCATATTTGTTCACTGACTTGCTGCACGAGCTGTTACATCAGGCGCTCGTCGTCACCTTCAGAACAGAATACCTGTCGACAGCCAATCAGCCGTCTTCCCCACCCTCACAGACCTCCAGCAGCAGGATGTATAGCCTTGGGTGTAGTTTGGGCGGTGGAGTGTTTTAATAGATCACACCTCTGAGAAGCAGGGACCATATTGCATTTGGTGGAGGCAGCAGCAGGGACGGAGATTATTGACCTTGGAGAAACAGGTTGGCTCTACTGCAGGAGGTTGTCAGCGCTGACACTAACCACACAGGTAGCAATGTGTTGTTGTTTTGTTGTTGCCCTGTTGCGCAAGGAGCACACATCGTGCTTTATTGTCAGAAGCAGCCGTCTTCTAAGATCACAGAAGGGCTTTTATTAAGAGAGGTTGTATGAACACTGTATGAAATATTACACATATCTCAGATGTAATCCACAGTTGATTGTAAGTTCCTTATGATTTACGCCCCGTGTGGTTAAAAAGAACCGGAACTCTGCAAATTCAAATTTCATTGCTAGATTAACTTCTGTGATTGTCTGTTCTCAGAAGAACAGCCTCTTCATTTCACTTCACATTTCCGTCGCAGCATGATGTAACCCAGTTCATGGGAAATAAAGTGAATGCTTCAATGCTGAAGTGAATAAGCTGCAAGTAGATGGCAAAGTCATTCCATAGGGACGATGCCATTACCCACTTCTTTTGAGAAATGAGCCCTTGTCACAGATACATTATTTACATCTCCCAGTCCTTTTTTTTTTTTCTTTCACCAAAGGGACTGCTTTATTTTATAACACATAAACTGAATGAGAACTGAATGGCATATTGATATCTCAACCGCTGAGACGTCTACTTGATCTACATTTCAGCTCACATAAAAAAAAAAAAAAAAAAATGGACTAAAAACAGAGACTTGTACTGTTTTGCAGATATTGTATGATGATGTAACACATTTACTTCCTGTGATCCTGTGTAGTCCGTTTTGATTGGATGATTGTCAAGCTTCCCTTGCTGCTGTTGTTTTTCTGACCTTAATTCTTGTTGCTTTATATTTCTGATCTCTGATTTGTGACCCATTTTATATATATGCTCACTTTTGCATCAAGGTCACATCGTATCTTAGGTTTCAAATAATATTTTTTAGCACAGTAAGAAAGCACTCACAAATACAGATATTCTGCATGATATTGATAATTATTTTTATGTTATGGCTGATAACCAATAAATGGCCGATATTTCTACTACATTTGTATATTTTGTCTAAATATATACAAATGATACAAGTATGAAAAATTGATATTCATTTGGAGATTTGCAAAAGATTCTGCACTTTTTTTTTATGTCTCCATAAAATCAATTTTGACAATTCTTGTTCTTTATGGAATATTACAGTGTTTGTGATAAATTATTTATCTGTGTACAGCATTATAGTTTTAAATTCATGTTCCTTATAATCTTGAATCAGAATATCTTCTCCTCCCTCTTGCAGCATCTCTTCTCTTCTCTGATGATGAGGGCGGGGCAACCTGTCACTCACATGAGATCCACCAATAGCAAACCACAACCATCCAGTCAATTCCCCACAAACAAAATCAAGCCCCGCCTTACATTTGTTCTTGTTCCAGAAGCGTTTCACTCGGATATACGACGCAACTTCCGACTTTAAGACAGTGTTACATTTCAACAAATGTAATATAAATGTAAAAATAGAGTAAATGAGAATGCATAAATTAGGGTTGCTGCAACTAAAGATTTTTCTAGTAGACTAGTAGTTGTTCATTTAAGCAATTAGTCGCACATTTGTATTAATTTAATTTCTTAAATATATACTGAGGAGAATATTAACGATCCTTTAATATAGGCGTAATATAGCCTATTCCGCACTCAACATACAGCTTGCTGCAAAGCACCGGCAAAAGTAATGATTATGAATGTGTCAGAAGAAATAGCAAGCAGACATCTCAATTAATAAACTAGTGTTTTCTGAGTCAGCGTCAGCCACAAAAATGAAGTTGATGATGCTGACTCGTCATCTCCACAGTGTAGTGAACGTGCCTATAGAGAGAAATGCACCTTTCATACAGATTGCATCAGCAGAGCGTATTTATTTTGATTTGAATGTATTGACATTTTAAGCTTTCTATAGATTTCTCATGTCTGTGAGGTAGGCAAGTTTCGGTTAATTTTTGTGACGTGCTCGAGTTCAGGGAGATTGACACGGCAGAAAACGTATCCTGTTTGTGTTCTTTATTTTACAAAGACACAACGTTTTCTTGTTATTGTGAGTTTTCACAAATGAAAACAGTTTCGAATGATGTATTACTCGTATCTGTATGAGCAAAAATTATGGAGTATTTTAAGTTGTTTCCGCTGTCATCAGGAAAAAAAAAATGCCAGTGATCGCGCTGGCGCCGCTTCCACACTCCGCACAAACACTTGGGAGCGAGCAGCCAAGTAAAGTTGCTACTACTTACATATTTCAAATGATAAGCCATATTTGGGCTTGATGGATGATAGGCGAACATTTGGATTTCCTGCCTGTCATACTGTAATTACCACAAGGTTCAATAACGACCTGTCCCTCACAGACTGTGTGACTTGTGTTTTTTTTCTTCTACAAATAACCGACTCTTTCTTAGACTGAGATTTTATTTTACTCTGAACCTTCTTCAAGTACTTTGTTACTTTTTAACAGATCAGTTCCTGCAAAATGAAACTGCTGAATATACATAACAAAATAGCAATAATGTTCTCATGCTCATTTAACTAGGATCGATACAGAACGTCTGGAACGACTTCCTTTACTCCCAAGTTACACAGCACTAGTCAATAAGGCAGAGGGAGAGAAAAAAGGGTTGCAAAAAAAGCGAGAAAGCACAAGAGCAACGAACAGCACAGAAAATGGACTTGTGAGAGATAGGAAAGTGGGCCGGGAGAGAATGGAAGCGCTTAGCCAAGCATGAGTCTGTCTTTCCATGCTCACGATAAGAGCAGCTCTTGTCTTGTCATCGTTTTAGCACGAGTTCACAGCTTTGCCAAGGTATTGTCCTCAGGCTTATTCTCTTCCCGTACACCCATTATTTAAATTAATCGCTGAGCTTCATTAATCTTAATGACTCCTTTTGGAAGGATCCATATAGAGAGGCGGCTTGCGACAGGGATGTTTGAAATGGATTTTGCGATCAAATGGAGCTTTTGTGCAGCGTGGAACTGACCAGTCCGAGATTTCCTCCGGTCTTAAGCACGAGACACGCTCTAAAGCAGAATTAAAGTTAATGAGACCCATCTTAACAGACTCAAATGACAGCTGCTGAGCCATTTAATCACTTAACATGCTATTGTTCTATAAGGCTATAATTAAAGTATTTATAGGCGCTGCCATTATTATGTAATTGTAAGAAACGGTTCATGTAGTTTGTACTGTGTTGCAATAACCATTTTATATTTAAATGATAAGTGTGTCATTTTTTTAAGATGTTAAATACTTTTAATCCCAGTTTAATACAGCACAAACAAGTTAATTCCTTTGAAAAGTGTAAACACCATGACTCATTAGCAATATGAAACCAGCTCAAACTGCACTCAACCAATTGCATGCATTTGGGGGCGGAACTACCAATTTGAGTGACCAATGGCAGACAAGGGGAGTGGTCAGGTTACTTTTGCAAACTCTGGTATCTACATTACATTTGAAAACAACATTCTCGTTACAAAGCGCTTTCCATCTAGCCCTTTCAGTTTAAAAAAGTTGCTCGTCCACATCTTACTGAGCATGCATAAAATGTAATAATAGCTCACTGAGATGATGCCAAGAGACCAAGCGCAATAAAGTTCTCATGCTATTCTTCTGGCACAATAATTTTATTAGCAAAATATCTCACCACTACTGTTGTGTCCAAGTCGCACTCAGTCAACATAACATACATGGTCTAAACTAAAAACACATCTCTTTAACCTGGCATACACATAACACATTATCAATTTATTTTTTCAAATCCGTTAAAGGATTATTAGGCTGCATAAATTAGGTCAGCCGGAACCGGGAACACTTCCAATAACACCAGATGTGCTCGTTACATCAGAAGAAGAATGGCATCTACGCTAATATTAGTCTTTCTGTTTATCCCGAGGTTTACCGTAGTCAACCGGATCCGGGCCGCATCCAGGTGAGATCGAGGACCTGCGCCTTGACACGACCACAACGCAGCCCTGAAGTATCAGCAGAGATTGAGTCAACTAGATCATCCATTGTGAAGGCCTCATCAACATGACAACCAGTGGCGCATCTCCTCAACAACCGTCCATACCGGTGTGATGAATACGATCCTCAGCTGGATGGAACTGAATTAAATACTTTGAATGTTGCGATCCCATCTGAGAACTGGCCCCCCAACTAAGCCTGGTTTCTCCCAAGGTTTTTTTCCTCCATTTTAACACCTGTTTGCCACCTGATGTCACCTGTTGGAGTTTGGGTTCCTTGCCGCTGTCACCTTTGGCTTGCTTAGTCGGGGACACTTGATATTTGATATTCAACAGTGCTTTGATCTGCCTGCATTGACACTATTCTTTAAGAGCTGTTGTGCAGCCAAAATAATGTACCAGTTATCACTGTAAAGGTACTTTGACACAATCTACATTGTAAAAAGCGCTATATAAATAAAGGTGACTTGACTTGACTAGTGTTGTCGCTATTGAAATTTTAAAAATGTGAAAGATGTCTATTTACAGCATGCTTTTGAAGCATTGATCACTGTAGCCAATCACAGACATATCTGTTGAGTGCGTGAACACAATGGCCAATCAAAGGTGTTTAAGAATCCGCTCAACAGCGCTCAAAATGCTGGTATCGTCACATTTTTAAAATTTCAGTACTGACTCGGTACCGAAGTTTGTACTTTTTACAACACTAATTGCAAGTAAATTGTCCATTATCTTTGCAGAAATGTAATATCAAGGTTGCACAAAGTAACATTTGTGACATATTGGAATAAGTTGTCTATCGTTACAATATGTGTCATTGTTTTCAAATACTTCACAGTCCACGCTGCATCGAGCAAACAGCATTTTTAAATGTATCCATTTGGGAGAGTATCTTTAAAAAGGACAAAAACACAGAGAAAAAGATGCAATTTCTAATGAATCTGGATAATGTATATGTAGCCTAAGTTTGGTAATGCCAGTGGTACATAAATGACACACTTCTCTTTAAATCTAGTCACACTAAATGATGATCAGTGTGATATGGACATAACCTGTGTGTAATTGCCATTTATTTTTTCATTAAATGCCAGAGGAAGTGGGATGAAATGCTTATAAAAGCGATCAATATGGCTGGAGGACATGCTTTTCAAAATCTATCTTCCCCCGAGTATAATCATTGAAACTGCCATAAACTGCCACACAAAGTATCCAGAAAATATAGGGCCTTCTGTATGTCTTTCCAGTACTGGCAATCAACATGATTCTTTGTTTCTGTCTGTGTCAGTAACAAATTCACAAGCACCTTGTTTCTGCCTCAATTCAATATTTATCGAATAAAAGTGGAAAACTTGCCTAATTTCCCTTTCCTGAGGAATTATTGGCATTCTTGCTTGCGGTCGATTGCTCTCTGTCGCTGAGGCCGGCTTATTTTTTTCCCCATGCTTGTTTGCGTGTGCTGGGCGGCAGGTCCTTATCGTCTGTGCAGTGCTTTAATTGAATGTTTGATATAATACATGATGAGGTTATGATGCAATGACAGTGTGGAAAAGCAGACACTGAGGAACTCACTGTGAAATAACCACGAAACTGCTGATCTGTTGTGGAAAGAAAAAAATGTAGAAGACGGAGAACATTAAATCAGATGGATGCAAGCAGGTGGGATGCTGATAGGTTTCGAGAAAAAAAAAAAAAAACACCTTTAGACTTCCTACTATTAAAAAAAAAAATAATTTTCACCAAATGATGTGATAAAATATTGGAATGTTCTTAAAGGGACACATATGAAAATTGTGTCATCATTTACTCACACTCAAACCTCTAGGACACTAAAGCAGACATTTTGAAGAATGTTTTGAATGAAAGTCAATGGGGTCCAAAACAAAAATTGATTGTATGGTCAAAAACAATGCAAAATTCTATGTCTATTTGTCTAAAGAAGAAATAAAGCCGTAAAGGTTTGGGGTGAATAAATGATGACAGAAGATTCATTTGTCTGTGTACTATCCCTTTAAGGACCTGGAACTTGTGCAATCTGATATTTATTTCGAGGTTGTTTGTGACACTTTTGCTGCAGCCTCTAGAAACCATCAAAATAATGCATTATAAATTCACAGATTGCATTGTACACCACTACAACTTTCTCAGATGAAAAGTCTGTGGTCTCCAGGCTGCTCCTCAATGCTCCTCGGGTACATTTTTACAAATGGCATGGACCTGCCCTCAGATCAATAGCTTCTGGGAAGTGATCTCAAAAGCCCTGTCTGGGAACTTTCCCTGTAAACCTAATATTTTGTAACTGAATCATAATTCAGTTTTGAATCTTATGTTTGGCCTGCTAGGCTGACTGCAGCAAAACAATCAGGTGTTGGTGTTTTTTTTTTTTCTTTCTCACCATTAAACCAGTGAAATCAAAAACCTGGAAAGCACTTTACAAAATATTTTGAGCGAGGAGGGAAAACTGGTATCACTCCACTCCACTTACATAATCCATTCCAGCAGAATTAATTTTTATATACACTCTAAAAAGTCTTTAAAATACAGCCCTTGGGTCAAAATGATGGAATTTACTGTAGCGTTTTTCACGTGTTTGATCCATATTTTGAATTATGATTTGCATTATGTAGTGTTTTAGGGTTAGAGGAAAATTTGTAAAACTAAACAGAAGGTACTGGTAATTTTCTGCGAGGATATTATTCGTTTTAACATGCATTGTGTTATTATTATTATTATTATTTATTAGTCACATTTTTACTTCACAAAAAAAAAATTGTATACTGACTAAAAATGTTTATTTATTAATTTTTTACTAAAATGGCATTTTAAGCCAAATATTCAAATATTATTTAATGCAAGCATGTATCAACATGTAAAAATGGTCCAAGTTGTGAAAACCTGACCTCCTGAAATAATATTACAATGAGTACACAATTGTAATACAATGTTGTAAACTCTTCATGTTTTTGTTATTCGTTATGAAAAAACTAAACTAAACAAAAAAAAAAAAAAACATTTATAAATCAAGCGATCATATTATTTCTGCACGCATATGTGTGTATCGCATATCAGTATTATCATGGATAGGGCTAGTTATTTTGACTCGAATGTCTGAAAAACAAAAAGTTAATCACAAAAAGAAGATTAATAACAATGCAATGATGTCATCATTAAGTTACTTGTTTAAACCTGGTGGGGTGTCCTTTAAAACGGCTAGGACTTTGTGAAACTCAGTGGAAGTCGTACTGTGGCTGATTGCTATTTGATTTGCCACACAGCTTGATTTGTTTTGTGCCACATCATGCTGCAGAAGTGAGAAGATGCCCCGAGGAGATGCTTTTGAGTGTCGGGATTTCATCCGTTAGAAGATGAGAGTTGACTGCACTGACAAAGAGATGAAAGTGTTTAAAATTCGGGCTGTGTCTTTGGAAGGTACTAAGAGGAGGAAGAATATTCCAGTGGGGCAAGAGAGGAGTTGTGTGCACAACCTGTGAAATGAATTATTACAGAGAGCTAATTAAAACTCACGCCGACACGTGCAAAGGTGTGTGTGTGTATATATATATATATATATATATATATATATATATATATATATAGACACACACATGCACACACCTGCATACACAAACCTCTTTGCCTTTAGAGGGTTAGGCATGTGCCTCGGAGCTGCTGGAGAGACTTTTACACATTAATCTTGTGGTTTAAATTCCTCTAGGTGTCAGAACATTACACACCATGATGCAGGAGAGAACACAGCAGGACAAATTAATTGAATTCTGGGACTACAATGCAATTTTTTTCCCCTGATGACCACCGTGTGTATTAGTCTCAGGTTACTGAGCATATTTCTACCAATGGAGTGTGAAATGAATGCAGGCCTTGATGTACGTGTCTATAAGTAAGTACAAGGGGGTCATAGATCTGCTTGAGTAAAATGACAAGAAAATGAGTTGGTGTGTGTTTGTTCGAGCGCTCAGACTCAACCAGCGATGTTAGTTTCTGTTTTACGACCAATAGCAAAAGAGAGGAACTGGGAAACCTGTTTGGAAACAGTGTTCTAATGGCTAAGTAATTGCAGGATGTAAACTGTGCAAACTATGCACATTTTCTTTAAGAATGAACGACATATAGCGACGTTATGCTTCGGGCGACCCGAGTTTGAGTCCTGGCTCGCGGACCTTTCCCGATCCCGTCCCCCCCTCTATGTCACAATCCGCTTCCTGTCCTATCAGTGGCAAAACATGCTAAATATATTGAATAGCGTATCCACAATGCAATCCACTCGATTTTATCATCCATTACTGCAGCAATTTTTGCATTTGTATTTTCAATATTTGCCAAGAGATTAATAGCCTACCTACTATTTCACTTATTTTTAAATCTACACAACATACACACACACACACACATATATATATATATATATAGTATATATATCAGTGGCATGCAGTGGTGTTCTGAAATGAGGAGGCACATTTTTTATTTATGAATCAAATGTAAATTCACGTGCATGACTCTTAACGTTGACACATCTTCCTTGTTAAATGAACATTACTTTACATTACATCCAAAAAAAAAAAAAAAAAGAAACCAAATACAATTCTATTTTGTAATTTTACATTAACAATGTATTGTAATAAATGTTCTATTGATCAAAACCAAGTCAATCTCATCAAGTTAGTGTTTTAAGCATTTCTACATTCATTTCAAAATAATAACTAAAGGCTGTAACAATTTAAACAATATATTTTATTTGTGTATTGATGTTTTTCTTTTTAATAGTCAACTTAGGTATGGTGTCCATTTTAGGACATTCTCAAACCTCAGTCATACAACGAAAAGGTGTCATGTCTCAGACTAAAAGGCTTTAGTCATCGGACAAAACAGCATCGCGCCTCATACTGAAAGGCTTCAGGTCTCAGGAAAAACGACGTCAGGTGTCAGGTCTTGTACAATTAGGCATCGGACAAAACAGCCTTAGACGAAAAGGCATCGGATGAAATGGACTCAGACAAAAAGGCATCAGCCTAAAAGGCATCATTTTTTTTGGCTATGTTTTTTTGTATACCTTTCTATTGGCTTTTATCCCATCATAATGCCATCCTTCAGTTATCTTTTTTTTTTCTCCCCTCCTTGAAGGCACTGTAAGCTATAGGCTACATGATGAGATCTTATTCTTACAGCTTTAATTAAATATTTCACTGGTTAGGTTCTACACAGAAAAGAATATATTTTCATATTAGGCTGCAGAAAAACAGCAATTATCTGAATTAAAATGTAATCGACTCTCTGACAGAAGGTGGCGCTGGAACAGCAGAAATAAAGCCATTTCCTTGGTAACACCAAAAACCCACTTAATGTAATAAAACCATAGTTAATTTTCATAAGTGATCACAATAGTTTGCAATGCAAGCTAGTTGCAATATGTAATTTAGCCAACTTTTTATACATACAAATAAAACTAGCGAATAATACAAATGTACAAAATAATTTGATATGTTTTATACAACTTAGTGTAACATTTAACAGTTAGAAAACTGCGTGCATGTGACATCACATTGAGGCGGGGCAATTCGCTTCCTTAAGTCAGTTCGTCTGATGCTTTTATGTCTGATGACTTCTTGTCTGAGGTCGTTTTGTCCGAGTTTGTACTAATTGTACCTAATTGTACTAATTGTAAATGCCTAACTGTACAAGACCTGACACCAGATGCCTTTCAGTATAACACCTTTTCGTTGTATGACTGAGGTTTGAGAATGTCCTAAAATGGACACCGTACTATTTTGGATCATCAGTCATGCTTCGTAAACACCGTCTGTCACAGACACGAAGATGTATTTTTAATTTCACAAGCTGATTGCACTAAAACCCCCCGCAGTCATCATGTTTTCAGTCCATTTCAAGTTTGACTTTGACGTGACATAAAGCAGTGATATATAAGTGGGTGATCTGTTTACTCACTTTTCAATTAGTCTTCCCATTGACGCCATCATTTATTCATTCCAACTGACGTGCGGAACGTGCACGTAAACAAGAGGCGGGATTTATCGCACAAACCAATCATAGCGCAATGGAGACATTGCCTCCTCTCACGTGACTTTCCCCCATTCGTTCTCAATTACCCCGCACAAAACTTACCGCATGCTATAGGGGGTCTAATGGTAATGGAGTGGAAAGGGAGGCATGACTCCTGCTGTAACTTTACCTGCGGGTGTCGCTGTTGGGCAGCGTTCCTTTAGAAATACGAGTGACTTATGCTCTTTCTAATGTCATAATTTGTAATATTTGTGTTGTTTTATATGTAATATGGATTATTTTCTCATCCTATTTTTTCCTGAGGAGGCACTGCCTCGGAGGAAACACCCCTGATATATATATATATATATACACACATATATACATATATACAACAAGTGCACAATTTACATTGTGCAGTATAAGATTCCCTTACTATATTTAATAATAGTAGCCCTTATGCATTATATACTGCACAGTATTCAGTAAGTAGTATGTTAGTATCCTAAACACATTCAATCATTATTTTTGTGATTCTGTATAATGACAGTAGTGGAACAGAATGACACACTTCACTTCTGAACACAACAGATGTGTAGGGGACGCCACAAATATATGACCGTGTGCATGTTCATGTGTGTGAGCTGGGTTGGTTTACATAATAATTAACATGTGTATGTGTCCTGCAGGGTTGGTGATGATGAGCTTTCCCCAGGCAGGCTGAAAGCAGTGAAGTGGAATGGCACCCCACGACTGCTGTCCCCTACAAAGTGATGTTCATTAACACAACCTGCAAAACAATGTGATGCTGTTTAGATCATAATTTGCTGCTCATATGCTGCTGTTTAGATGTTTTGGGGTCTGTAAAATATTTTACGCTTTTGATATAAATCTCTTCTTCTCAGCAAGGATGCATTCATTTGATCACAGTAAAAATATTGTGTAATATTATAAGTTTAATATTTAAATATATATTGTAAGATGTAATTTACATCTCACAGGTTCCTGTGATCAAATCTGAATTTTCAGCATCATTACTCCAGTCTTCAGTGTCACATGATCCTTCAGAAATTTGCTGCTCAAGAAACTGATTATCATCAATGTTGAACACACTTAATATTTTTGAGGAAACCATGAGATGTTTTTTAAGATACATTATATACATGTAGTTACTATTTGCTAGTAGCTTGCAGTAAAACTACCTACTTTTTTCTGAACAGTAGCCTGACTGTGGTTGAGCTACTTTATATTACGAGCAGCTTGTAGAATATTAAACTATGTTTCAAAGCTTCCTCAACAATGCTCCTGATGTTCACACACAGACGCTGCTTCTGCATTCTGCTCATGATTCATATTTCATCCGTATTTACGTGATTCTAATATTTATATGAGGACCTAGATAGACTCTGAATCTTTCAAATGCCATACGACATGTATAGAAAACCTTTACAGCTTAAGAAGGTGACATTGGGCTTTATGTCAAGAATGGGATAGTGTGCAGTACATACTTTACACTGCCCAGTATTTGTAAAAAAAAAAAAATAGTAATGAAATTTATTTTATAATGAACATGTTGGGCTCTATCATACACCCGTAAGCAATGCGATGCCACTTGCGCAGTGTTTTTTGCTAGTTTCAGCCCGACGCAGTTATCATTTTCACGTCCAGCGTCATGTTGTTTAAACAGCAAATGCACTCGTGCCCATCTGTTCACCCATGGGCGTGCTGGTCTGAAAACAAGGTGTGTTCAGGAGCATTGCTGGCGTGTTGCTATTTTGAGGCAACTGAAATAGACTGCGCCATTGACCAACAAAAACCTGGTCCAAAGCCAATGGCGCAATATTTTTTTTGTTATTTAAAGAATGCGTTAGTAATATGTGCCTATATGTGCCACAACACGCATACACTCTGCTTGTTACACACACAGGGACAGCACACAAACATGCCAAATATTAAAAATAAAAGGATTACAATGTAAAAGATTATTATTGTGTACATAAAGATAAAAATGCCTACATGTCATAAGACAGTCATTGCATGTATTAGAATTACCTATCTGCAGTAATGACGAATGAAACTAATTATTTGACCAATCGTGGCACTACACACATGTATTTAAACTGACTCGTCAGGTTGAGGGTGTCTATATTCTGCCATATATCCACCAGGGTGCAAGCACAACTGGCTTTTAAAGGGAATGGGAGATGAGACTTTACACCCAAAACACACCCATGACTCATTAAGAAACTAGGAACAACCCTTTTTTGCCATTTTATCTATCGTTAAACTAGCAAAAGTGGATTTAGACATGCCCTAAGTGCACCTGCGCCATGTGCTTCAGACCATGCGCTTAGATCGTTAAAATAGGGTCCTTAGTGTGCCACATTGATAACAAGATTTAATTATGTTGCATGCAATTTAGTGTCCAGTTTTAATCTGGAAAATAAAAAGATATTTAGCAGTACAAAATTCAGTCGTCCAGTCAAATAATGAGGTTCAGTTCATTCAACACTGGAAAAGAAGGTCAGTGCGTTGCATTGTTGGACATTTTTTCATGTGCTACTAATGCACATTTTGATAAATGTAATATGTCATTGTGTGCATACGAAAAAAAAATCACATACTAAGTATACATGCTATTTACTGCAGCAACAATACGAGTAGCATGGTAGTATGCTAGTGTGTGTATTTCTATAGAAATACTTTCTATATTCTTTTTTTTTAAAACACAGACAACACCTTTTCCCTAACACATCAATTCTGTTAAAGCAGAATGAATATATCCACCCGCCAGCGAGAGAGGCGTCGTGTGAGAATGTGTGCCCATCTGTTTATCGTTTTCTTTCTGACCAGCCAAATTGCAGGAGCGATTTCCATGCCACGATTCATCTCCCCTCACCCTTCTGCTTGTCGCTCTCAGAGTCCGACTCTGTTCTCCTCCTCGCTCTTTCATCTGCGTCTGATGGCTTTGAGAGAAATCTGCAGTGCCACTTCCCTCTGGACGCAGAGATGAAAATCACAGTGCTCTATCAGAAATGACAGGTGATTTTCCTAAAATGAGGACCTCATCCGGGTCACATACAGCAGCGTTTGCCCGTGTATTGATCTTTGTTTCTTGTCGTCTTTGTTCAATCGTATGGGACGTGCATCGAGATCTGGTGTGATTACCTCCCACGGTTGTTCTCTACTCCACCCCGTCTGTATTTCTTCTTCTCGTTTTCACCCGTTCCCTGCTGGTGAATCTTAATTAGGATCTGACTAGGCCACGGGCCTGTGAGCATCAAAGAGTAGAAATCAATCTGAGATTGAGAGAGATACGCGTGGAGGACTTCTTACTGTCAGGAGCTGCCATCTGCAGACATGCTGAATCATGGTCCCTCTCACTCTGGGAAAGTGTGATTGCTATCCCCCTCCATCATTCCTCCTCTACACTCCACTTCTTCCTCTGATCTCTTCCTTTGTTCTCACAACACATCGGTCACTTATCCATTCCCTTCTCTGAGTCTATGTTTTCATGTTTCTGTACTTGCCATCAATCTTTCCTCTTCTCTGTTCATGTTGGTGGTCCCACTATATATACGGCATATCCCCCATGCTGTCCTCAAGCACCGGGTTCGAGGTTTTCTTGTTGTCTCTCCTGTTCTTTGTCCTTTTTCTGTACTTGTCTTTTCAGTTCCACCTATTCCTTGTTCTGTACATCTCCTGTCCTTGTCCTGTCTAGTTTCTTTTCTATCATTTTTCTTTTATCTTTTCTGCACAGTTTTATATTTTTTCCTATTCTGTCCAGCACATTACTTTCCATTTCTTTTTTGTCATCTTCCTGTTTTATGCAGTCTCATTCATTTCTTGAAATGTTTTTCTTTCCTATCCTATCCAGTCCATCATGTCCCTTTCCTTTCCTTTCCTTTCCTTTCCTTTCCTTTCCTTTCCTTTCCTTTCCCACTTTTTTTCCCATTTTCTTTCTTTCCTTTCCTTTCCTTTCCTTTCCTTTCCTTTCCTTTCCTTTCCTTTCCTACTTTTTCCCATTTTCCTTTCCTTTCCTTTCCTTTCCTTTCCTTTCCTTTCCTTTCCTTTCCTTTCCTTTCCTTTCCTTTCCTTTCCTTTCCTTTCCTTTCCTTTCTCCCATTTCATTTAATTTCCCACTTTTTCCCATTTCCCTTTCCTTTCCTTTCCTTTCCTTTCCTTTCCTTTCCTTTCCTTTCCTTTCCTTTCCTTTCCTTTCCTTTCCTTTCCTTTCCTTTCCTTTCCTTTCCTTTCCTTTCCTTTCTCCCATTTCATTTCATTTCCCACTTTTTCCCCTTTCCTTTCCTTTCCTTTCCTTTCCTTTCCTTTCCTTTCCTTTCCCACTTTTTTCCCATTTTCCTTTCCTTTCCCTTCCTTTCCCACTTTTTTCCCATTTTCCCATTTTCCTTTCCTTTCCTTTCCTTTCCTTTCCTTTCTTCCTTTCCTTTCCTTTCCTTTCCTTTCCTTTCCTTTCCTTTCCTTTCCTTTCCTTTCCTTTCCTTTCCCTTTCCTTTCCTTTCCTTTCCTACTCACTCTGCTTATTTGCTTTTCATTGGTGTTGTTGTTTTTGATGTGCCTGGCGACATGGAAAGACAGCCAGAAGGTATCTCTCTAGCCTGACTGTTCTGGTTAGCAGACATCCGCTCCCTGCCCAAACACCCTCACACTTGCACACACACATGCAAAAATGCATATTTAATGACAAAACACTGTGATAAAATAACAGCAGTCAGAAAGACGGGCAGGTCTCCTTACACAACATGCACACATGCGAGCAAATATAGAAGCAGCTATGCAAATATACTCATTTACACACGCTTGTATGTTTCCCATCCAGTAAGATGAAGTGGGTTAGGTTGTGTTGGCTTTTTGGCACAGTGCAGCGGGAACAGATGGCCTGGACTGGATCACGTCCCGGCTACAGTTCTTCAGGGAGTGGCACGCAGAAGGGCTGGGGATCTTCAGCCATCCGCCAGGCTGAAACCTCCCTCATTTCAGTTTAAGAGCTGACAAATATCACCCCATCTCTGTCTGTCTGTCTGTCTCTCTCTCTCTCTCTCAATGTTTTTCGTCTTCTCTCTCTCCCACTGTCTCTTTCCTAGGGTGCTGCTTTCCCACCTGCTCTCTACAATTAATCTAATGTCCTCCTAAATCTTAATTTCAAACCCTCTTCCAAGAAGATGGATATGATTTTAACTAATTAATAGATCAAGGTATGCAGAATGCTTGACGAGACGCTGATCACAGAAGGGAGGGTGGCTTCAGTCCCCCCCCAATGAATTTCCCATTTCATGCTCATTTGTTATGTTAACTATTATTCAACATGGCGTGATGAATTGTAGCGATTGTTCAATTTAATCCTTGTAAGACGTCTTCAATCATCTTTGAGTAATCGTCTGACATGCTCATCAATTATAAATAAAATTGCTTTTTTTCTATTATATTAAAATGTGCTTGTATGTGCTTTAAACCATGGCCATTAATGGTCGTGGTCGTGCCTTTCAGCTATAACAGCTTCTGCTCTTCTGGGAAGGCTTTCCACTTGATGTTGGATTGTTGTTCAAGTTGTGGCAGAGATTTACTCCCATTTAGGCACAATGACTCACAGTCAGCATTCCAACTCATCTCAAAGGTGTTTAGTGGGCTTTGTCCACACCGGACTCTCAGTAAACCATTTCTTCATGGACTTCGCTTTGTGCACAGGAGGCATTATCACACTGAAACAGAAAAGGTTCTACGAAATTATGTTCGCCATTCAACAAAAGAAAGAAAAACAGTTTGTTGTTTTTATGCACCTGCTAGTAAAGTGTGTAGCTGATTTAGCACAGTCTGTTAATTAGACAGGGATGTCCACATACTTTTGGTCATGTAGTGTAACCTGAAAAGCATCATAACAGTTGTTTTCTCATATTACAAATAGTCAGTGAAAGTGCTGAATGGTCCATACACATTTTATCTCTTTCTGTTCTGTTGGCTGTATTGTGGGGGAACAACATTTAATTGCATGCAGATGAAAGTAAAGCTGCGAAAGGTCGATCTGTTCAATGGGTTGTTCAACTAAATTGATCTTGATTGTTCAGCTGAATCTATGGCATTCTGAATATAACAACGAATAAAAAAATAAAAGACAATGAAAACACATCCGTTAAAATATGATATCTATGAAAAATTTCAGTAAGGATTCAGGTACTCTTAGATCGACTACAATATTACACTGGTATTCAGGGACAAGCATTAAGGTGGTTTAGATCGTATCTATTAGACTGTTATCATTTTGTTTATTTAAACAAGGGAAACATCTAAGATAAAATCAGTAAATTATGGAGTGCTGCAAGGATCTGTGTTAGGCCCTTTGTTATTTTCATATGCTGCCACTTGGTAATATTATAAGAAAACATGGAAATAGTTTCCACTGCTATGCCGAATATTCTCAGTTATATATTTCATCATGACCACATAAAATCTCTAAATTATCCAAGTTGACGGAGTGTGTCAAAGATATAAAATCTGAATTTCATTGGATCACAAATGATGCCTTCAAATTGCAATGAAAACGTGACTATGTCTGGCCAATTCATCTGAACCACAGGAACTCCTTTCCCATAAATGAGCCTTATAGGCTGCCAAGCACTAGTGCACCTATAAAAACAAACCTTCCTTTCCTTTGATGACCTGCTGCTGTCAGGCCAAGTATAAAAAACAGTGTCCCCATAACCCTTTATTGGACCGAATTCATCACACCACTCTGATGGACGATAAGAAAGTCAGAAAGGCGCTGGGTAAAAACATGGTGATGTTTCTCCACCTAGCGAGGAACATCATCAATTGCAGCGCATGTACAGAAAAACGACGGTGGTGAGTGAAGTCATCATTACCTCCTAATAGACTTGGTGTAATGACTACTTTCACTCTCTTCTGCTGTTTCTTTCAGCCCCTTTCCCTCTCTCTGATGACAGTCGTCTAATGGAGACTAAGCAGGATCATTCCCCTGCTCCTTAAAACACAGCCCGCCGCAATCTTTAATTCAATAGCTGTTTTCCCCTATTCCATCAGGGGCAGTGCTGATGATGTTTACTCCCTTTGAAACAGACGGCGACGGCAGAACAAAAGGAAAACACGCAATTGTCACCGGTCACTTCAAAAAGCCATTTTGCGCATCAATCTTGTTTTCATTTCCTCTTTTTTCCGTCGACACGATCCGTGGTCAATAGAGCTGGTAGCGGTGTCAAACTCTCCATGTCAGGCGAGGTGTTTGGTTAAAGATAAATTGGCAGGGATGTGCTCGCCCTTGGCAGGTTATACATCATGTGGATGCATTTCCTCTTAAAGTTGGATGAACACAGCGGTACAGAGACAGCTAAATACATCAGTAAATACAGCGGATACAGATGCAGGATTCACTGCGCGATTAACTCAAACCCCATTAAGATATCTTTGAAATATGGTGGAGTTCATTTGTTTCAGTTAATTTAACAAGCAATTTATTGTACAAACACTTCCAGATTTCTTAGGCATCCAGGAAAAGAGTTGTCTCAGGTTAACACACATATTAATGTGTGAAATATGTCTTGAAATGATCTACATTCACCAAATTTGATTATATTAAAGGGTCGGTATATAGTATTGACAGCTAGTGGTTGAAATGGGTACTGCAGTCCAGATTCAAAATATTGGAGAAGGTTGTTTTCTCCCGCCCCTCCTCCTCAGACTCGACACTCACACGGGTTGCCATTTTGAGGACAGTCAACAGGAATGAGGTGAATTGAGCGGATATATCTGCATTTTACAGTTATTCTCAATCTCTTTGGCTCAATTCTCGAACAAGACCTTTTTTCTCTCAAAACAATAAGTTCAGGTCTCTGAACAATTAGTTTCTTGTTCACATCACATCTAAATGCACATGGCTTCTCATTGAAACTCTTCACAACTTCTAAACATTATCTCATCGTGTGAGCCTCCACATGCAAACTGATCCATTCAGTTATCAAAATCTGTCAGACATGCATGCATATTCCATAAATGCATATACCATGGAATATTTGTAATGACTGCTGAATTGGCAAATGGCCTGCAATTGTAATGAAATGGTAATAACAATCTTACTAATCAAGTTTGGAAGCATACGGTAGGATATATGGAGTTTGCCCAGCACAATCACTACTATTTTTGAACATGGAGGAACGTCTAAATCCCTAAGCAGTTTATTTTTGTAGAAATGTGTTACATATAAACTGAAAATACACAGTTGCTTGTCGTGGAAGAGCAATAGGAAGATATGCAAGAATGTGTTAGGGGAAGGCATACTGTAATAGAATATGTAAAAAATAAACAAGCAACTGTGAATTTTCAGTTTAAATGTAACACATTTCTACAAAAATAAATGTGCTGTATAAATAAAAAAGTTTGGTCCCACTTTATATTAGGTGTCTTTAACTACTTTGTACTAACATTTTGTGTAAATGAATCATTTGATACAATGCACTTATTGTGTACATGCATGCTTTTACATTGTATTTGTAAAATGTAAAAATACAGCTGTAATTACACTGTTGAGCCTTCCATTACCCCTTAACTCACCCTTAAACCTACCCATACCACCAAACCTGTCACTAACCTTACCCGTATCCACCTCAATAGCAGCAATACAATGTTTTGCAAAACAATATGAATACAATAAGTCCACTGTACTTATTTTTAGATGTAAGTGGGTCAATGATGTGTCACTGTTTTTGTCCAAAGGCCTTAATAATAATAGAAAAACAAAGACATGACATCCAAAGTACGTAAGGTAGTACAACTAGATCTCTTTTATTGAATCCAAAAGGTTTTAATTATATTTTGCTACATATAAAGGTATTTTACAGATTAAAATACAAATTAAAGTGTCAAAAGGTCATTCGGTTTAACTGTCCAAAGGCCAGTACAGCCACTTCATTTGTGATTAAAATATCTAAAAATGTAACAAATTTATGTTTTTTTTTTTTTTTTATTCTGGCATGATTTTATAACATCATGTAGTATTAAAATTATGTGTAGAAGCTTTGTTATGAGAAAGAATGTAACCAATATAAAGGGACCATTTTGGATCAAGTCATGCGGTCAGTATCATGTTATCATGTGACAGGATGTGACATCATTCAGACACCTGCATAGAACCACACTGTCATGAAGCAAAGTAACTAACTCTCTTTTAACTATTTGAAAAATTCATGTTTTCACTTGATCATACGCATGTCCCGAAACATCAGGTCATTCGGTACAACCGCTATAAAACATGGAAAATGTTGTAATATTTTAAAAACTTGTACTAAATATAAAATATTTGATTGTTCTTTTGCTATCAGCCTGTTAGTATTGTTTGAAAATATCGTCATGCAGTATAACCAAAAGTGTCATTCGGTAAAACCAAAATTTTGGTTAAACCAAATGACTTTTTTGGTGACAAATTTTGTCCATCTTGTAAAAAAATGACAAAAGCAGTGATAATTGATTATGAAAACCACATCATCTCATTGTTAACACTTAATAAAACTTCAAAATTAATTATATCTCCATTATGTTTTTTTTTTTACGCTTTTAAAAACCTTATTCGTCAATGACTCAAGTACACAGTCGATAAGGACACCTAATATAAAGTGGGACCAAATGTCCATTTTCTTTTTGTGTACTACAGTATTGACTTTTTCTAATAGATTTTGACCTATACGTACACTGTACATGTCAGGGTTTTTATAGTAAACTATATATTTAAAATAACAAAAAATGACAAACACAAAACTTTAACTAAAATAAGAAAACGGACAATCTAAAAATAAAAACTGATTAAAAATATTAATACAAACTATAAAGGTATCTCAATAGTATACCTAGTATTGGGTTGCATGTGCTGGTGCTTTAATCCCAAATAAAATGCTAAACAACTGCAGAGATCCAGGAGAGGCAATCTGCTCTTACTCCTAGACAAACAACAGAAGGAAGTCCTCCAGCTTCTCAATGAACCTGGAGGAACCTTGAAGCCTTGAGAACTAAAGTGGAGTGGAATCACAGTTCAGATCCTGTATGTGTTATCAGACCAGCATGACAACACCTCAACACCATCACCTAGTCTAGACATAACAAGGATGCGACTGAATGGGGAAACTTGTTTCTCGAATACAAGACTGGAAGTGAGAGATAAAGAGGGAGGGAGAGAGTGACGACAGCCCACTGGGTGAGATTTGATGAGATCTGAAGTTCTCTGCTGCCATACTGTTGGTTAACATCAGACCTGAGCATCATCTAGTCTGATAAAACTGCTCCAGCTCTCTCTCTCTCTCTCTCTCTCTCTCCCAGTCACTGTGTCACCACTTGAAAAATGGTGGAATTGCAAAGAATCAATATTTTCCCTCATGTCCTTCCATACACTACACTTCCTAAAAAGGTCAGTAATTTATTAAATCTTCACTAGTGAGAACATGATTCTTTATCAGTGTGTTTTAGACACTGTTTAAAACTTTTTCATTCTCTTCATTGATTCACTCGTATTGATTTTTTTTTTTTTTTTTTCAGAAGCCTCAAACTTTTGTCAGCTGGTAGTTAACAGGCCTGAGGCTGCTATAGGCAAAGCACATACTAGCACGCTTTTTCATTTGCTGACTTTACTTAATTTACAAACAAGTACATTACATTTATGGTGCTTTTTGCTTTTTTTAAATGTGTTAAATCTGTCAATATCAAAATAAATATCAATATATACTAATACAATATCTAAATTAATACTTTTACTCATCAAGGACACATTAAATGGATCAAAAGTGACAATAAAGACATTTATAATGTTCCAAAAGATCAAATAAATGCTGTCCATCTGAACTTTATATTCATCAAAGAATCCTGAAAAATAAACACAAAAACCTGAATTTTTTTTTTTTTAACATTGATAATAATCATAAATATTTCTTTAGCAGCAAATCAGCATATTAGAATGATTTCTGAAGGATCATGTGACATGTTGAGATTTTACTGGTTACAGAGCTAGAGCTAAATCTGTATTCACACATTTTGAGAAATAAAGAGATGTAATATGCATAACAAATGATAAAAAGGAACAGTAATTATGTTTATGATTGACATACAATAGCTTATGTTTGTCAATTACGTCTAATTCAACCAGACAGCCGAGACATAATGAATCCGTAAAATGTAGTGCATTTAATTCCTCCTGTAGGGAAAGAAATATTTAGAGGCAAAGTAAATATTGCATTAATGAAAAATTAAATGCTATCAATTATTGTAATTTACTGACAGCCATTCTAACTATATTAAGTCGCCTTAATGCACCATTTGCAATAATTTACAGATAATAAACAGAAATGAGAGAGAATATCTGTTTTAATAAACTGATTATATATCCTGAAAAGTCTGGATGAAACAATAAAGAGTCTTGAATTTAAATATAATTATTGCTGGAATATGTTGTATTTTTTCATTTCTTCGCTGCTGCCAAGCGCTGTGGGTGCAGATTACACGTCTGACAGAGAACATATCATTTACACCGCCTCGTTTTAATGGCAGCTCTTTGAAATCATTAAGTGTTGTATTTCCACAGTTGGAGCCAAATGGCCCAAACAGAACTCTTTCCAAAATTATTTAATAAACATGTTGTTTGCTTGCTTGGCCCATTTGACATGGGTATTTATCTGGTGGTTCAGTTCAATTCAATTCAGGTTTATTCGTACAGCACTTTTCGTAAAAAATGATCATTTCAAAGCAGCTTTACAGAATATGCATGTTTCAATGATACAGTGTCATTTGGCCCAAATGAACAGGGAATCTTGCATTAAATCATGAACTCATGTCTTTGAGCCACAGTGACTGTGTCGAGGAAAAAATCCAACGGTGGTGAGGTGTTGGAGAAAAACAATAAAATAATGTCATATATAACAATAATATACAGCTGTAAGCCAGTAAATCATGCATTTAGTCAGACGATCTGCCAACACATTATTAAGGCAGTAAATATAGCTTGTGATTGCAGTGATTGCAATATAAGGATAATATAATCATTCTGTTTGGAAATTAACTGTATGTTTCCATCCAAAGTTGCATTATTAAACTTCTGCAAAAATATCACATAAAACATTTGCTAATAAAGCACTGTTTTCATTATATATATAGGTTATTTTAAAGGTTCTTTGAGGAACTCAAAATGGTTCTTCTGTGGCATCACTGTGAAAACATCCTTTTGGCACTTTTATTTTTAAGAGTGTATAGTCTTTTGGTAGTGAATTATTTAATGCTCTGTCAGCACAGAGTACGAAACAGACACAAACAAGGTCAACAAAACTCACAGTCTTCTAAATCATGGGACCCTAAATTGCAAATCCATGGAAAGAGGCTCTTTCATGAGTGTAAACACGGTGAATGTGGGTTGATTCATTATCCTCAAACACTCAGATGAGCTTTGAACCCTCAGCAGGAGAGCGGCTCGAACACTTAGCAGCAGACGAGTACTCATCCCTCAGTAGGAGGTTTGGACTAAACCCTCAGCGGCAGATGAGTACTCAGGGATCTGTCCTAAATTGAGCCCAGTAGGCGCCTCAGTGTGTCAGGAGCTTCAGTTCAACTTTAACCATGCCTGAGACAGCAGAGTCATGACCCACATCCATCTGCCGATGTGGGACTTTATCAGAGCCCCAGTGGAAAGGAAGGAGCCCAAGGATCCAATTGGGAGCAAGGTGTAAATTCACATCTGCACAGGAAACCAAGGAAGGTGTGAATGAAAATGGCGTCTGCTGTTCTTGGTGTGTTATCTGAATGACAGCTGGAGTGGAGGGCTGTTAGGCAGCTAATGAGATAGTCACAGGTTATCTTGTGGTTGGGATTATTGGATGTCTTTAGGCAGGGCGGGTGAGGACTATGTATCACAGGACACTTTTTTAACTTGCATGTGTTTATAAATGGTTGAACATCGATGCAGATGTGGGTTAAACACCTGTTTACATATCACTGTGTTATGATTGGTGGACTTTTGACACAACACTGGAAATTGCAACTTCTGTTAAAAGAAAATAACCTTCAGACTCTTTGTCAGTGTAAAAGCCCTTTCAGAAATGTAGTACAGAGATTAGTCCTCATATATAATTGTAATAAAAAATAGCATTTCAATGCTTTTACATTCACTTGCAAAACTTTAGCAAGCGAACAAAAGTGTTGGGCTTCTTCAAGAAACTTTGCATTTACATAAAAGTTCTGTTTCTCAGTGGAACGCAAACGTTTTGCAAAAGGATGCAAAGTTCATTGGGAAATACAAAACTTTTTTGCAAGCAAGTGCAATTTTCTATGCTAAGGACATTGAGATTGCATGAGTAAACTTCTCTGAGAATACAATAGTTTTGTGAATGGAATCAAACATTTTGCGAGCGAATGCAACGCATTTTGAGGGAACTCAATTTTGTAATTAAATCACATTTTCTCAGAGAAACACAAAGTTCATTGGAGAATGCATTCACTCGCAAAATATTTTGCAAAGTTTCTTGGGGGAAAGCATATGCCTCCATCATTATCTAATAAGTTAATATGTAAATACTGTACTTAAAACTTATATCAGCCAGTAACCAAAATGGTACCAAAATGTGCATCAAGAAAAACAAACTGACCCACCTACACTTAAAAGGTTAGTTCACCCAGAAATGAAAATTATCCCTTGACTTACTCACCCTCAATCCATGCTAGTTGTATAAAACGATCTTTAAAAGATATATTTAAAAATATACTGGCTCTTCCAAGCTTTATAATGGTAGTGAAGCGAGTGTGAGATTTTGAAAGCCCAAAAAAATCAAAATAATCCTTACGGCTCCGGAAGGTTAATGAAGGCCTTCTGAAGCAAAGCGGTGGATTTTTGTAAGAAAAATATCCATATTTAAAACTTTATTAACTATAATAACTAGCTTTCGGCTGACGACTGTACGCATCAATTTGCGGCGGAAGAGTAACCTCTGACCCGACACATGATGTAATGACAAACGCTTAAGCGCAGAGGGATAGAGCAAAACAAAACACCGGTCACGAATTAGAAGTCTAAAATGAGAATTTTTAAAGGGAAATGTCGGAGGATTTCGATATAAGAGAAGAGAAGCTTGAGTTTGTTGCACAGCCATATTTGTTTGAACCACGAGAGGCGTCTAAGCTTACGATTCTCCTACATCCTGCATCATAAATTGGGTCAGGAGTTACTCTTTTGGCTTAAGTCGACTTGCGCAGTGTGCGTATGGTCGTCTGCCGGAAGCTAGTTATTTTAGTTAATAAAGTTTTAAATATTGATAATTTCTTACAAAAACCCATCGCTTCGATTCAGATGGCCTTTATTAACCCCCTGGAGCAGTATGGATTATTTTTATGATGGACAGATGCATTTTTTTGGGCTTCAAAATCTCACGCCCCATTCACTACCATTATAAGTCTTGGAAGAGCCAGTATATTTCTAAATATATCTCAGTGTGTTTGTCTGAAAGAAGATAGTCTTATCCATCCAGGATGGATTGAGGGTGAGTAAATCATGGGATAATTTTCATTTCTGGGTGAACTAACCCTTTAAATCAACATAATGAAATCAGCTCATTATCAAATATTTACAATGTCCATAAAATGTCATTCTTGAAGAACTGTTAAAACAGAAACTTTAAGTTTGTTTTTGACTTCACATAACCAATCACCTTTCAGGGCAGGTGCAGCGAGTGCCGCTGTGACCTTATTCCATGCAAGAATGTAGTGTGATTTTTTTTTTTTTTTTTTGAGGCAGCTGAACAATAGACTTCAGGACTCTAGAGACTTCTGTCGATCTTTACTGTTAGTCACAAAGGATCACAGAGAGTTTGAACATCAGAACTCTCACCATAAAAAATATGAGCTGTACGAAGCAGCCTGAGAACCTCAGGCATTAGGACTACGAGGCTTTGTGGATGAGAACATCTGTCTATGTATCCTGCTCCCCGTCCAGGCAGAGGGGATTGTGGGAGAGATTCTTGCTAGCTCTCTGCAGTGTTTAAACAGATGGGCCCTCCAGCTCTGAAAGTTACACACTCGCTCTCTCTGTCTAACACAGATACACATGCACACACCACCTAGCCGTGGCAGAGAGGAGAGAAACGGATGCCCTCAGAAATACATGAGACATGCTGGCAGGAGAGATAAAGAAATAGAGTCAGAGAGGAAGTGGATGAAGACCAGAGCACTGGATCAGCTCCAGCTGCTTTCTGCATTAAGTTCAGTGTTGTTGGATAATGCAGTTGGGTAAACATGATGTCCCCTGGCTACCCTTACACGCTCTCTGAGAGCCAATAAACTTCAGACACTTCTGAGCTACTACAGCACTTAAAACAGAGTGAGCGTCGTGCCAAATATACTTAACACTTACACGCACATTTTCCATTGTCTTTTACCTGGTTTCGCTGACTCAGCAGCTGATTGGATTCATTATAGCGCTACATTTGCGTGTTTCAGTGCGGCAGGGTCAGAGAGGCAAAGAAAGGGGGGGAAAAGTGGAATTGCACACAGTCAGCGCAAGTGCTTAGATTAGGAGGAGGATCGGAAACTCTGTTGGCTTGACAGACTGCAGCTGTGTGCTTTTGGCTCTCACCACACCTGAATGATTACGGCGAGGTTGCTTAAAAACACTCACACACACACGTTCTTTGAGAAGCTGTCTCTTTCTTCGCGGTCTCATCTAACAACAGAACCATGCCCAGAAAACAAAATGCATCCAGTTAGAACTGAATGTACTGGAGAGAAGCTAGAGCTTGAAAAATGTCAAAAGGAGCTCATCAAATTTTACATAACTTTTTTTTTTTTACACACCAAGGTTGTTCTTGTCAATTAAAACTAACATTTTTTAACAGACAAGGGACCAATCTTGAGTGGCAATGTCATTAAACGCATTCTACCAGCACGGTTTAGCATGGTTAGCCATCCATGCTGAGAATACCGGGCTGAAAACGTTTTGTAATCGTGCCGTGCCAAATTAGGGTCACGTTGAAATACAACTGGAACCTTGAAGGTCTAAAATAACTAAAACTAAATAAACTAAAACTAATAAATGAAAAAATATTCAAAATTATACAGACTAAAATTAAATATAAAATGTGTGTGTGTGTGTGTATATGTGTGTTTGGCCACTTTATTAGTGTAACAGACATAGGCTAGTAAGAGCTGGGCGTGAAAAACCTCACTCTCCTGATCTCAAGACGCGCCCTAGCGACTGATGCTAGAGACTGCAGTCTTTAACCTCCTTGTTAGAGTACCCGACTCCCATGCCAGCGGACCCGGGTTTGAGTCCTGCTTAGAGTGGTCGGTTCGAACAGGAGGGGTTACATTGGTGCCGTGACCCGGATGGGAGTGAGGTTTAGGGGGGGTGAGTGTAACTGTCATAGACCAATAAGAGCTGTACGTGTAAACCTCATTCCCCTGAACTCAAGAGGCACTCTAGCAACTGACACTAGAGACAGTGGTCTTCAGCCTCCTTGTAAAAGTGCCCGACTCCCATGTCGGCGGACCCGGCTTCGAGTCCTGCTTAGAGCGGACAGTTCAAACCGGAGGGGTTACATTAGGTACACTGTGCTAGTACCGTGTTGCACCCCCTCTTGCCTTTAGAACTGCCTTAATTCTTCATGGTATGGATTCAACAAGGTGCTGAAAACATTCCTCAGAGATTTTGGTCCAGCTGCACATTCATGCGAATCAGGATATCCCAACGATGATCTATTGGATTGAGATCTGGTGACTGCGGAGGCCGTTTGAGTATAGTGAAATCATTGTCATGTTCAAAAAAACAGTTTGAGATGATTTGAGCTTTGTGACATGCATGTTATACTTCTGAAAGTAGCCTTTAGAAGATGGGTAGACTGTGGTCATAAAGGGATGGATATGGTCAGCAACTATACTCAGGTAGGCTGTGGCGTTTAATCAATTGGTACTAAGGTGCCCAAAGTGTGCCAAGAAAATATATAACACACAGTTACACCATCAGCAGCCTGAACTACGGATACGAGACAGGATGAATCCATGCTTTCCTGTTGGTTACACCAAATTCTGACCTGACCATCTGAATGTGGCACAGAAATCGAGACTCATCAGACCAGGCAATGTTTTTCCAATCTTCTATTGTCCAGTTTTGGTGAGTCCATGTGAATTGTAGCCCTTAGTTTACTGTTCTCAGCTGACAGCCGCGTCGCCGGTGTGTCTTCTGCTGCTGTAGCTCATCTGCTTCAAGATTGGACATGTTGTGTGTTCAGAGATGCTCTTCTGCAGACCTCGATTGTAATGACGGTTGTTTGAGTTACTGTTGCCTTTCTATCAACTGAACCAGTCTGGCCATTCTCCTCTGACCTCTGGCATCAACAAGGCATTTTCGCTTACTGGATATTTTCTCTTTTTCGGACCATTCTCTGTAAACCCTAGAGATGTTTGTGCAAGAAAATCCAAGTATATCAGCAGTTTCTGAAATACTCAGACCAGCCCGTCTGCCACCAATAACCATGACACATTCAAAGTCACTTAAATCACCTTTATTCCTCATTCTGATGCTCAGTTTAAATATATACACACATGAGTGCGTTTCCAACATTTCTGTTATGAACGAAAAATAGTAGAACATGATGCGTAAATGTGGGCCAGTCAAGAGCAAAGCTCCCTTCATTCAGAAAGTGTATTAGGTGAGTGGGTAGGTAAATATGTGTGTCAGACAGTACAGAAACACCAAAAAACTCAAATCACAATCTTTAAAGTGAGATATCTGTCAGACTGTACTGTCAGACGCTGAACAGCGAGGGGTCCTCCTACTCAATCCAGTCAATCGTGATTTTTAGGGTTGTTGTCATGGTGAGGCTCAGCCACTCTCGTCAAAAGATTCCATGACATCACAATGTTATCCTGCAGCACTGGCCAATCAGAAGGCTGTGAGTGTGAATGTAGGCTGAGGTGGAATCCACCAGCAGGACCATAGAGTACCAGATGGCTGAGGCGTCTGGGAGCTGAGAGCAATATTTTCTCTTTTTCCTCTCTCAATCCATCTCTCTCCCGCTCTCTCTCTTTAGTTGTGTCTACTACAGCGTAAGATTCAGCTTTTTTTCTAAACATATGGGCATGATATTTTTATTCAAATGCAATATGTGCAACACAAGTTATTCATTAAGGGGTTGATCCCCACCAACCACACAAACCCTATACTTTCTGAGCAACAGATACTACAGCTGTAATGGTGTTTATAATCAGTTAGATTGAAAATACATATTTGAGATGATTTTTCTGATGGATATGAAAGACATTTGTAAACAGAAGTGACATGCACATTCAAACTTAGGCTGCTCAGGTGGATTTTGAATGCATCTTCCAAACAAATTGCTCAAAATTCTTAATACTTTTTCTCTATACAATAGAAAATGCATCGTCTTCACTGGCTGTCAAGATCAGTTTGCATAAATAAAAGCATAAAGTAATGAATGCATAAATAAATAAATGAAGTAGTGCATAAATAAATGAAGTAGTGCATAAATAAATGAAGTAGGGCATAAATAAATGAATGAATGAATGAACGAATGAATGAACTTTTTATTTACAAAAAAATATATAAAAATATGCACCACTACATCAGCACAGGCTGTTAAAAAGTGGTTGAGCTATCTGAACTAGACTGTCATAGACTATAATAAACTAAATTAATAATATTATTATTTCTTTAATACTTCCACATCCCATTTAACAACACATATCTTAAAAAGAGAGATAGAGAGATAAAAAAAAAGAAAAAAACAGAATGGACTTCATAGATTTGATTGTTAATCAGTTATAACAGAAGAACAGAAGACAGGGTGAAAAAGAGAAAAATCAAAGGGAAAGAGTTTGCAAGAGCAGAAAAACAGTCTGCACCTCTTTTAATAAACCATCTGGGTTTAAGAACAGCTCACTGCTCACAGAACTAAATAAAATGAATAATTTAATATAAAAGATCAGGATGGAGAAAGACTACAGCAAATTACCAAATCAGTCAGTATATGAAAACCTCTTGAAGTGAATATTCAACTGCTAAATATCATTAATCATCATTAAATTGATAAACATTGGTAAACAAGTGCATGGTCCACAGAAACACATCATTAGTAAAATCACTCTAAAAGGGAAGAAAATTTGCAGCATGTCCCACTAGCATCCACAAACAAAACTGCAATAAACTAAAATGAGTGTTTTCAAACAGGTTTCCCAAACACTCTGCTATTGGTTGGCCAAACACATAGACCCGCCCCAGTCTCTTGACATTGGTCGGGACGCAAGCACTCTTTCAACAGCAGCCTAGAGCCACAGTGTTTACGCTTTTTCAGGTGAATAAACTACAGAAATCTTGCTTATAGCTGTCGGTGCATATTAAACCAGGATAGAAGAAAGTATATGAACATAAAAACATATACTCATCACTTTTATATCAATATATCAACTCTGGGGTTGAAACCAACATCACATTAGGTAAAGTCCAACACTGCATAGTGAGATTTAGTAATTGCTCCCACTGGAATTTTCCAGACTCTTAAAACTCCCTAATAGCTGGAATAGAGCGTGCTTCCATTATTCCCCTGGCTGCAATGATATTTGATGGCACCCGGGAGGACTTGTGGACCTGACTATTATCCAATGGTGTCAGCCCATTAGTGTTCGACAGAGAGACGCAGACCAATAACATGCAATAAAAAACAAGAAACAAGGAGATGTGTGGTGGGACATAAAACAGCATTTCAATACGGGAGGAGGCTTAATCTGCACACCCACATGTCCCGTCTCATTACGAACATAAAGGTCAGAGAACAATAAAGAGAGACTGAACTGAACTGAGAACTGTCTATAATGAATCTGCATCCATGTTTGTGACAGATGGCCATTGGGATGGATCAAAGCATTGACTGTGATTGTTCCAATTCTCTCGACTTTGAATTCAGTCAGTAAAGGCGGTGCTCTACACACAAAGCTCTGTTAGATGAACACATAACAGACTACAGCTGCAGAATAACCTTTATTGTTATTTATGGGTCTTTTCCTCATGGAAAAAAAATCCAAGCATTCACTGTTGCCAATGAGAAAGCATCCATCATAAAACAAACAATGTGAAACCCCATTCCAAGCATGCATCTATTTTATTATGCAGTATGTAGGACAAAAAAAAACAAGCCATTTTATGAACACATTATGAGGTCCGTGTCCCACTGAGGCAAGACTAGGGAAACTCAGTAAGCAAGTGCTTCGTTTATAATCGCCAAAACCATAATTGTACCACTCAAGGAACCAAACTACAGCCATTAGGTATAGTCTTCATGGTGTCGCATGCATGAAAAGAATGAGTATGGTCTCAGTCTAGAAGCCCTGAAGACACACAGAGACTATCTTGCTCTTCCAGACACTAACGGCTAATTCATTGAATTATGCTGCCTCCTCAGTAACCGAGGCTGCCCTCCTGGCTTGATCCCCAACTTTCTTTGCAACTGCATAAATTAATTTAAAAACAGGGTGAGATAGAGACCAAGAGAGCGGGATGTGGGGTGGAAGGTTGCAATAAGCCAATGTAAATGGAGTCTGTTGCCACTGGCAGAGGTAAAAGAGACAGGACAAGAGAAGCAGAGACGTGCTGCTAGAAGAGACAGTCACACAAACGCATATGCAGAGGCCATCACAATGACAGAGCAACGGGATTTCATTAGGATCCAATCCGAATGCCTTTATCTTTGTTTGTCCATTTCCTAATGAGCGCTGTGCCTCAACGGTGCCTGTTCCCATCCTCGCTCCCCTGCACACAGCTGGCACCTCTGGAAGCCCCAAAGCACCTGCTGGTAGTCAATAAGGGCGTCCAGCCACAGACAGAGCTGCCAAATGCCATCTGCCCGACTGACCGAAGCTTAAACATCCTCCTGCCACCACGAGTCTCTTCCAGAACTGCCACATACAGCCCAAACACGGATCTCTAATGCAGCTGACCCTACAAAACAAGTCAGGAAGATTCAAGAAGAGTGTTTTTTTGTGCGTGAATATATGCCCAACAAATGTATAAACATTATATAAATATTATATGGGCCCGCTTTATATTTATATTATTTATTTATATTTATATAATGTACATCCAGCCGGTTGTTATCGCAGAAAAAAACCCTTCAATAAATGCTGTTTGAATTTTAGAAAAATTATATCATGGTTTCCACAAAAATCTAAAGCAGCACAATTGTTTTCAACATTGATAATAATCATAAACGTTTCTTGAGCAGCAAATCAGCATATTACAATGATTTCTGAAGGATCATGTGACACTGAAGACTGGAGTAATGATGCTGAAAATTCAGCTTTGCATCACAAGAATAAATTACATTTTACACGATATTCACATAGAAAACAGCTCTTTTAAATTGTAATAATATTTCACATTTTTCACCATATGCAGCCTTAGTGAACATAAGAGAATTATTTCAAAAAACATTAAAACATTCTTACTGACCTCAATTTGAATGGTGTAGGTTTATGGTTAAGTGAACTAAATGGTTAATTGGACTAAACACATTCAAATAGATATATTTATCACTGTCATTATTGTATTTTAATATAGTTTGAACAAAACAAAATAATTAAATAGCTAAAAAAAAAAAAAAAAAAACTATATTTGAATAGCTCATTTACAAAGCTAGTTTACTTGAGTATTATCTAAAGTAAATGATCTCTTTCAAGGAGCATTAATAGTGTAGATGATTTGAGGCGTTTATCAATTAGAATACATACAGAATGTGTCCAATTTAATCACACATGTTGATCAGGAGAGTGCAGATGCTCTCCAAATGATGAGCTGTTGTAAAAATATAAATAAAATGGGACATTGAACTGGACATATTCAGCATAACATCTGCCTGGGTGTTTGCTTACAAAACACACGCATGCACACACACAAAATGATTTTCCATTGATAATTAGATGGGGTGTCAAACATAACCCCATGATTTTCATTCTGAGGCTGTGAAAACATTTACTCCAGCAAAAACACAATCATTTATTTTTTATTTTTTTTATGATTCATCAAACGATCACTTTGCAAATATTCAAAATGAGGCAGAATTGCATCCACCAAATAGCTATGTCTCACTTGTTCTCAGCTGTGCCATTTTTCCAAGTTGCAACATCTACACAAATTTCCGGATACATTTACACTTTGCAGGAATCATCTCACTTCCAGGGTTCAAGATCAGTGTCCCTTTGTGAAGGAGGATCTCTCAGGAATCCAAATTCAGATGGCACGGGCTCTCTCACTGTCACCGCTGAATCGATTCGAGCCACCACAGATACGGTGGGGAGTCAAAAGGGTCACGGGCTTCCCTGCGGTATGGCCATTTAGTGCTCTTAAAAATGTCCATTCCCACCAAGATTAAACTAGATCTGCTCAGATATAAAAACCCGAAGGTCTGCGAGCCAACAGAGACCAGACCAGTACAATGATGACTGCACATTTCAGACTACATCTTCCCATTGAGAGTGTTACGGATGTGTGAGAGATGCTGGGTTTTAATTCAATGCTCATTTTTAGCACTGTTCCTGCTGTATCGGACACTTGGCTACATGGCCAAAAGTATGTGGACAGCTTCTAATTAACAAGTTTGGCTATTTCAGTTACACTCCTTACAAATGGCTGCTTAAAATGAAGTGAACAGGCATGAAATCACCATAGGCAAACGATTTTTGGTAGAATTGAGACCTTTTCTGTTCCAGCATGGTGCACAAAACGAAGACCATAAAGAAAGGGTTTATTGAGTTTAGTGTGGACTGGACTGGCCTACATAAAGAGAAGCTTGAGGATGAACTGGAGCACCAACTGTGACCTCAACGCCCAACATCATGCCTGACCTCAATGGAGCGAATCTCCATTGTTGGCAACTATTTAGTTCATGTTAGCTCAGATCCATTAAATAATATGAACAGATACAGCTTTTGAATATAATAATGCATTAGTAAATGGTGAAATTAACATTACTGATCAATACTTTAGATCAGGGCTATTCAACTGGCGGCCCGCGGGCCGGGTCCGGCCTGCCAATCATCTTCATTCAGCCCGTGGGCACCCGCTCCACTAATCCTACCCCCATAAAATGTGAGTTTCCACAGTGTGCTGAAATCATTGATCTTGCGCTGCACTGACTGACAGCTTCAGTGATTATAAAGAGAGAGTGCGGCGCTCGCTCTCTGTGTAATTCATTCATGAGAAAAGTTATTGTTTTTCATGAGATTTTGTGAGTACTCCATACATCACCTTGACAAGTGATTAAACCTAGTGATTTTATAATGTTTAATATTTATTCAAAAGTGTAACTGAGTGAAAAACTATTACAAGAAATTGCTAATATGAGCCAATAAATGGTCCTCTGCTCCCATCTGATGGTTATAGTGGTAATTTTTATTTGTAAATAAAAGGGTTTTCTATTAAATGTTGGATTTCGTACATCTTGAAACATTCGGTTTTACAAAAGGGGACAATCTCAGAAGGATGAACAAATAATGTTTTTGATCATCATATTAAAAAAATAAAATGTTGCGAGTGCGTGTCTAATTACAGACACTGTGTTTCTTATTCAAACTTTCGCATTAGCTTCGTCTTTATTGCAATCAATAAAACTGCTTTACTGGCAAGTGTGATAATTGCATTAAAATATAAATACAACATTAAAAAGTCAGCCACTGATGGTTTTGTGTCGATGTACAGTGAGTACAGAATGACAGCTAACAGTTCACCTGAAATGCCCAAGCTGGCTTAACGAAAACCAGGAAGTAACTGTGCATATGGTCCGTTCATCTGTGCATATTGAATGCATCACACAATACCCTGATAATCCCATGCATGATGCCAAAAGGTACAAACACATAAATACTGGTAAATCTACTTATAGTCCTTGAACTACTTTTCATTCTGTCACCAAAGGGAGTGACATGACCAAACAAATCTGCTCCATCTTACAATGGGCGTGCCGTTGGGGTTCGGCCGCATAATTGCTGCCTGCAGCTAAATTTGCCATTGCTTTCCCTCATGGGTAAAGCGCACACATCCAGGAACAGACCTTTGAATAAGACTGAATATCAGCATGGCATCACAACAGCACGACAGGACTTCACTGACCTTCTGAGAGGTCGACCCAGCATTCTGAAGACCTTCTGCCCGTCCATTTTCTCCTCTCTTCAGGGTGTGATGACTCCGAGCTACTGAGATACGGCAGTCATTGAGTCATTGGCTGTGATACACCAATCTATCTGTGGGAAAGAGAGAAAGAACCAATACAGATGAAGACAAAATGACTGTCAAGGCACTTGAGCAGCGTTTCAGGTTCTCTGATATTTACACAGCTAAGGGTAATTGATTACATTCAAGACAAAAACACTGACTGAGTGCAGAGACACTCTGTCTTATTGCTGAGTGGAGCCCAGTGTTGAGAAACGGTGATTGTTCTTCATTCATCAGCTCTTGAGAGACAAATGTGCTAGATAAATGACAGGCTTCCCTTGGCTTTACACAGAGTTTCTCGAGTCGAAGTGGTTTCCGAATTACAGAGTGGTAATTTTTCTTTTGGCCACTGTGTAATTGGCATGTTTTGGTGCTAATGGTGGAGTTACCATGTTCAGGAGAGACCAAATTACCATTCATTATAGTTGAATAACATAAACAGAGAGTAAAGCGCCACGCTTTTCTACAATGAATGGATATGTACTGGGCGAACTGGTAAAATTGGCTGTAATTAAAAAGAATGTTGAAAAATAAATAAAACATCTAAAGCTAAAGCTGCACTATCATGACAAAAATCATAATTGTCAATTATTTCCTTCGATACTGTAATCACTCTCGTGTTCACATAACAGAATTTGCATATAAATTAGGGCTGCAAATTTAACATGTTAATTTAGTGTTATTAATTATTTATTAAAAATAAAGCGTTTCAAAATTAATGCAATTAATCATGTTCTTCTGACTCATATGTAAATTCTTAGGAATAAAAAAAAAAAATCTACATGGAGTAGAATAGAAACAGAACGTACAGTAGGCATGAAAATAAAATAGTTTGAAAATTAAACTTTAAAAGTTTGTGTAGGCAAGATTTTTTTTTTCTTTTTTGAATACTTTTATTCATCAAGGACACATTAAATTGAACAAAAGTGACAGCAAAGACATTTATAATGTTATAAAAAGTTTTCTATTTCAAATAAATGCTGTTCTTTTGAACTTTCTATTCATTAAAGTATATAAAATGTATCACAGTTTCCACAAAAATATGAAAATATGAATGATTTCTGAAGGATCATGTGACACTGAAGACTGGAGTAATGATGCTGAAAATTCAGCTTTGATCACAGGAATTATTTTAAATTGTAATAATATTTCACAATATTACTGTTTTTACTGTAATTTTGATCATATAAATGCCTTGGTGATCATACAAAGCCTTGGTGAGAGCAAGAGACATGATATGGGAATAAACAAATTATATTTAATTAGAAGGGTTTTAGCTGCAAATATTGATATATGTGATTATTTGTGATTAATGAATTGCCATATCATGTAATTAATCCGATTAAAATATTTAATCGTTTGAAAGCTCTAATTAAACAACGAGTAAACCTTCACATTGGCCCTCTGGGCAGCGCAAGAAACAACAATTCTAATTATGCCCAGAAAGTGAGCAACACGACGATACAACTGCGCTCGCAACCATTAAAATCACTGAAGCTGTCACTGCAGGTTTACACAGTTTGAGCCCTGCAGTTCAGCGCGAGTTCACCGAGTTCTGGACTCGCAAACGCTCCCCTTAAAATCAACACAGCTGTCTCTGCTGCAGATAAATATCTCATTTACACCTCACTATATTGGCTGTTAAACCGACTGCACTGCAAGCGAGCGGCACGACGTAACAAATTCAAAATATTTCCAAATTACCAATAGTTCATTTCTCTTTGGGTCTAAAGCGCCAGGTCATGTTCCGTCAGTGCTCAATTTCACCTGCCATCGCGGACTGAAATGAACATACAGTAATACACAGATGTGTGGATCAGATTGCTTATAACTCCCTCATTAAGGACCAGATGTTATGAATCATGGTAAACATAGACTATTTTAAATGCCTCTGATTAGTCATTACATTTATGTGCATGAATGACGTGTCTGTGATTGGTTACAAAGCTCAAAAATATTTGCAAAACTCCACACATTATGATTACATGGGCAGATTATTGACTAATACAGACACATTTTCATGTGGTTCTTTGTATAATTTTATGTTATAAGCTCATTTACCATAATGCACGATTTGTAAATAATACAATTTGAAGTTTACATCACATAATCAGCCCCTTTTGTTTGGCTTTTATGATGTAGTAAACTATAGTTTGAAAGGGAAAAAATGAAATTGTTTTATTATTGCATTACTGTATGTTGGAAAATAATAATAAATCTATTTTCTAAGGGTATTTGCGTGCATGTTTAAGGGTTAATGATGTTCTGTGCTCTACACCACCAGATTAATGTGCATAACAATGTTTAGAATAAAGACAATCATGACTCAGATAAGAAAACCGTTCACAAACCGTCTTCACAAATTAGCTAAGAAGCAATCCAAGGATAGATAGACAGTCCATCCAAAGGCACAGCAAATGTTTAGACGTTATATGAGAGAAATCTGTGACAGGCAGTGAAGGAAAATGCGCATTTGAATATTCCCTATTGAGGGGTATTATTATTTTTTTCCAAGGAAATATGCTTTCATTAAAGCCAAAGGGAGCTGTTGGGTCACATTGGCAAATCTGCACTGCTTGACTGCAATTGTGTAAGCCTTGAAATTCAAAAGCTGAAGCAAAATCCCCTTTGAGCACCTCAGGGATTGGAGCTGAGGAGATGAGAAACCTTCAAAAATCACTTCATTTGCCATTTCTATCAGAGTCTGACTTCCTGACCTTTGGATAAAAAGGCAGAAACGCTGTCTTGTACACTTATATTCAGTTGTCTAATCTGTAGAGAGTTAATGAATTGCAATCAAAGCATGACATAAAAGTAATGACCAGAACATACAATTTTGTTTCAAGGATGTACCAGCAGCACTGACAATTATGTTGGGTTAATTATACAGGATTTTTTCACATATATACTGTTCAAATGTGAGTATTTAAAACAAAGACAAACAACTATGGGTCCGGTTATATAACTGGTTGCTTTTCTGGTCGTATTTCCTTCAAATATCCCTGGTTTTCTTTCCCGTCATTAGCTCTGCAGATTGCAAATGAGTCACATCTAAGAAAATGCCAAACTTTCATCAGACGCAGCTACTGAGCTGAAAAGAGACACTTTACCACAGTAAGCCTGCATATACACTAGCATATATGTGCACACATACACACTTGTTCATGCCATTGCTCAACTTCTCAGGCATGACATCAAGGAATCGCTTCGTATAAAATCTTTCCATTCCCATAAAAGCGAAACGCTCGTCTAAATAAGTCCAATCTGGCAACCTGAGCGGAGGAAGGCGAGTGTATGAGAGGCGCGATCGGCATCAGCGCACTCCTCTATTCCAAACAGGCCTGCTGTCTACGCTTTTTACAACAAGCATGCGTCACATCTCTCCTCAAACATGATGTTAACAATCTACTTCTCAAGCATTCTTCTGTGATTTATATAACATAACATGTAAGGACAAGATATTTATTTCATTGCTTTTTTTCTTGCAAATGAGGAATGCTTGTGCAGGTGCATATCACAAAGCACAACTGCCTTTATGAAGCAAACATTATAGCTAATATACATAGCAAGTTAATGTGCTTCAATTTGACCACTTTAGTGTATTTTTGGCATTCACAGAGGTATGTTGTCTAGTTTTAGTGTTATTTGTTCTTCAGACATTCCTCTTTAAATGCAATAAGTATGTGCAAAAGTGAACCACATTTGGTTTTCGACCGTTGAAAATGGGTAAAATTCAACAGTTTGAACATGGAGTCACATTGGGATCCCCATATCTATGAGATTGAATCATATTTGGCCTTAAAAATTATTAAAAGACTATAAAAGAAAAGATTATTAAGAATGAGAATCTACAAGGATTTTAAGATACCTTTAATACTTTTTGAGTGACAGGCACGCAAACTGTGGAAAAAGAATATTTATGGCACTCAGACAGGTATGTTCTATGTAATTGAGCTGATAGGCAAAAAAAAACAAACAAAAAAAACACTAGTTTAAACATTATTTGTTCTTCATTTATACCTTTTTACAAGAAAAAAGGGTAACACTTTCTATGAAGACCATGCTTATAATGATTTATAGCCACATTTATACTTAATTTTAAGTATTACTATTCTATAAATATATTTATAAAGACTCATTAAGATCTATACTGCATTATAAGAACAGTTATAGATACATTTATATTATTTTTATAATTACCATGCATTTGCTTTTTCAATGTGCATGCTCATAAGCCATTATACACTGATTTATAAATGATCAAACATAAAATAGTTCCAGACACACTTGTTTGCTGTATCAACTAGTTATTGTGTCTTTAATGGTTTGCATTAAAGGTAATGAATGGTAATTTTGATTTGCTAAAATCTATATCTACCCAGCCATTTGCATGGTATTGCTTATTGCAGTTTGGAATTATACTTTAAAAATATTGTTGCAGTGTTTTGCTAGTATGTAACATTAAAAAAATATACCTTTTTTTTGTTGTTGTTCATTAGTTACATTTACAAGTAAGCAACTTTTAAAATTGCATCCTGTTTTTTCACTTCAATTAAAGCTATTAATGATGCATTTATAGAGATTAGTAACTATTATTACTCACAATAAGTATTTATAAGAACACAACACAGCTATTAACAAAATATACTAATTTGACAAATAAATCTTAATTAAAAAGTCATTGTAACTATAATATAACATTATATCAATGCAAGTTGCATCTTTATAAATACATTAATGGAACCATACGACGGACTAATTAATACTTATAAATCAGTGTATAATGAATTATGAACATGCATTGAAAAGAAAAATGCATGACTTATAAGTAATTATAAAAATGTAACTATAACTGTTCTTATAATGCGGTATAAGTCTTTATAAATATGTTTATAAAATAGTAATACTTGCTTATAAATAAGTATAAATGGAGCTATAATTCATTATAAGCATGGTCTCCATAGAAAGTGTTACCGAAGCTGGACAAAAAAAGTGAACCACATTTGGTTTTTGACCACTGAAAATGTGTACAATTTACCAATTTACTCATGGAGCCACATTAGGATATCCATATCTCTGGAAATGAACCGTTTTGGGCATTTGAAATTAAGATACTAAAAGAAAAGTTTGTTAAGAACCAAGATCTAAAAGGATATTAAGATATCTTTAATACTTCTTGAGTTATAGGCATGCAAACTTCAGGCAAAAAACACAAAAAGTGCTTTTTTTTGCCATTTTGAACGGTCACCGTTGGCATATAATGAAACAAAGATTGCTTTTTTCTTATTTGGTTTATTTGACAGGGAATGACCCTATTCTAAATTATAATAATATTTTAAAATATTACTGTTTTTATTGTATTGCTGATAAAAAAAAAAAAAATGCAGCCTTGCTGAGTAGAGACTTTTGAATTTTTCCTCCCACAAAGGTGTATTATTGTGGTATAATCTATTACAGATAAACTCACCCTAAACAGCACCCAAAGACAAAAAAAAAAAAAAAATTGGTCGCTTCAGACGGTCTCACCCTGTCTTAGTGGGCAGTTCATGTGATTATAATTTATGCTGAGAGTCAAACACTACGGGTGAAATGACCCATAATCTCAGCGGTCCAGTTCTTACTGTATCACGTCATGTCATCTGGAACCTCTGAACATTCATTTACTGCTAATGAGGTTGTTATAATGGATGTGTAAATGTGTTGGAAAGACCCCTTATCTATGATGTCAGCCATTTCCCCCTGCTTTCTCATTTCTAACACTTCAGAAGGGAAATCCTAAATTAATTGCATGTTTGACTGGCATGGCAGCAGCAGCCTCTTTAGCTGAGATACAGTTCACATGCAAATAAGGCCAAAGTCAGGCAGGAGTTTGCAGGATTTGTGACCTGAGACACTGAAGCAGCTGTCCGGTCCACAGTAACAAGCCCTGAGAGATGAAGAAAGATGGGAGGGAGGGAGGGAGGAGAAATAGCGAGAGATAGATGAGAGAAAGAAATCTGAGAGTGAAGGACATTGAGAGCAACTGCTATATCAAACTGCATTTACAGTTTAAAAAGTACAAGTTACAGTTTGAAAGTTGCATCTGACCACAATCACAAACCCACATCACTATGGGCAAAGCCCTGATTAAATCACAGCGCATTATAATAAACATGCAAACACTCCAAACCCTTTTATACAACAACCTCCCGCCAGGGATCACTTTTTTAATGACTAATTAAGTCAACAAACACACGGAGAGCTCCATGACAAACTCACTGTTTTGCTCTTTATCAAAGCTCCTTATCAGCAGCTCTCAACTGGTGCAACTCAAAAATGAGTCGGTTCTGAAAGAACAGGAGGGGAGAAAATAACAACGCTCATACCAATAAATAATCATGTATTTAGGACAGCAGAATAAACAGGCTTTTAAAAGGGAGGTGAAAATGCTTCCAATATCACGTTTTGTCGTCAACAGCTGTGCAGCCAATCAAACGCTACCGTATTGTACTTCTCACCTGGTAAAAGCTTGGATGATGCCAACATGGGCAGATTATGTGATGTGCCCTCATCTTAAATATCTATTTCTCCCTCAGTTTATTTTTTCTTAGCTTATTTGCTTGTTTTAAAAGGGGGCATATATCATGAAAATCTGACTTTGTGTTTAAACCATGTTTAAGTGCTATAATCGGGTCCTTGGTGTATCTACCAACCCAAAAAACGTGAAAAAGGACAGTAACTTTGTTTTGGCAAGCCTTTCTCTGCAAGCATGTGAAAAAACGAGCCGCTCAGATTTCGCTCTCCTAGTGATATAGGAAGGGGATCTAATTTTACCGCCCCTTAATCTGCATGTTTACACCCACGGCACCGCCATTTTGTTTTCGCAGGCGACACCGGTGTACCAGTTCTAAGGTCATGGCAAAGCATGCTAACTGTTCTGTCGTTGGCTGCACAGACGAGCACAGAACACTGTTTAGAGTCTCGTTAGCTTGGATAGCCTGCAAGTTGACCTTGGCAAGCTCGATGGCTGAAAAAGGAGCGTTTCTGTCCAAGTGATATTTTGGAAAAAATATTAGACCATTCACAGCATTTGATAGCAATCATAAACGTTAGCCTGGTGTGTATGGCTCTGTTTGGCAAACAGGTACGCTATGTATAGTGGGCGTCCATACGCGTTTTGCACAAAAGATTAACATGACGGCACATGCTAGTGGATGAGTTGAATCAACTCCACAGCAACTACATAAATTTATCCACTAACCATTCAGAAACATCTAAAAGTTGTAACTTCTTCCTGAGTCTCTCCATCAGTGTCGACTCCGGTTTGAACAATGTAAGGCTGAACACTGTCGTCATTTTGGCTGCGTGAGATTCTCCAGCTTTGTTGTTGTTGAGCGACCGAAGCGTGAGCTGTTAAAGCTCCACCCTCTTCTGGAAAGGGGGCCGGGAGCAGCAGCTCATTTGCATTTAAAGGGACACACACAAAAGTGTGTTTTTTTCTCACACCCAAATAGAGGCAAATTTGGCAAGCTATAATAAATGATCTTGAGCTGAAACTTCACAGACACATTCTGGGGACACCAGTCATCATTTTCTCACCCCCTAATGTCATTCCAAACATATATGACTTTCGTTCTGTCAGACATAAAATATATTTCGCGAAATGTTTGTTTTTTGGTGACTACCATTTTTTAAAAATATATTATTTTGTGTTGTGAAAATCATCCAGGTTCGTAACAAGATGAAAGTAAGTAAAGTACGTTTTTTTTTTTAGGGTGAACTATCCCTTTAAACCCTCTATAAATATCGGTCTATTTACTGTATATACAGTATATGTTCCAGTGGGGTAAACACATAATAAACCTACAAAACATATACATATATTCTCTGAAAACAAGTCTTATACAGAATGTTAGCAACACTGCACATAAAGAAACTATTTCAGCACAGATGCCCTCTCACCACAGTTTTTGTCTGATACAGTTTATTTCTCTTTAATGGAGTTAAAAGTATCAAAGGTTCTCACAAATGCACGCTGCAATTCACTACTGCATGCAACAAAGTACACTAATATATTATACATGGTATTATGCGCTAACAATACATTTACATTTATGCAGACGCTTTTATCCAAAGCTGGTTACATTGCTTTCAGTTTATGCAACCAAACACATGACCTTGGCTCCACGCTCTACTCTTAATGTTAGAAAAATAAACGGATGGTTTTGTATCTGTAATTTAACGCACAAATAAATACAGAGCCATTTGCATTTGTAAAACATTACTTTTTTGAGACGTTATTAAAGGATGTCACTCAAACAAGCAACAGTCCCAATTTTCTAGTAACTAAACTCTTGCATAATCACTAAAATAATTCCAGTGCTACCAATGCTAACTTTGTTTTCCATCATGTGCAACGCATACGTATCTGAACATCTAAAAAAATGTGCTTCGTTTTTCATGACCATTTGGCACAAAAACAAATATCAAGCGGCCGAATGTTTGTGCGCAGCTGGCTGATTTTCTGAGTTATTGTGCAAAACACCAGGAAGCTCAAATTTCCAGGTATGAGAGGTAAACAGAATCATTCAGCGCCAAACTCAAGTATTAATGTTACACCTGTGGTTTGTTTGAATGAGATAGAGGGATCTGAAGCCTGTTTTCTTTGTCAACTAAAGCTTGTATCGATTACAATGCTGTATATATGGCGTGTTTTAGATTTTAGTTGGTATAAAGATGAAACACTGAGCTCTTAACTGGGTTTCCATTAGAGTCAGACCTCTTCCGCTCTTTTGCTCTTTCTGTTCTGAGACATCTTTTGTACCATCTCCTTGATACAGTCCTTCAGCAGGCCTTTCATTTTGCATTAAATTATAGAAAGACCTAAACAACAGAATAAAGAGAAAGCGAGAGGTAAGCGAACATAATCGAGGAACAAAATAAAAAGTGCTTCTGTGTTGAGGTTGGGTCTGGTTAGTGTATTTTGACGGGTGAATTATGTGCCGTTTGTGTCAGGAATCTAGTGTTGCCTTTGCATTTACTGCTTGATTCCAGCGTCTGATATCAAACTACTGCCAATGGAGAGATCAGATGTGTTCAGACTACTGCCAAATGAAACTCTAGCAAGAGAGAGACCAGTAATCAAATACAACAGATCAAACTCAGTAAGCAGAGAAATGTTGAGGCATATGTTCTAAGAACACTGAGTTATGAAAACTTTATTTCTAAATGCTCTCGGAATGTTTAAAACATCCAGATTCTTAAATGTTTTAAAATATTCTCGGTTATGCAGACATTAAGAATTTTATCATTCTGCAAACATAATTGGAATGTTACTTTTGAATGTTCTCTGAATGTTCTGAAACAAGTAGTAATATTTAAAAATGTTAGATGAACGGCCAATTAAAACATTTCAGAAAAAAAGTTTCATGTACAATGTGTAAATACCATTTTTGCGCTGACTGTTATTTTAGACTAGATAACTTTGAACAAGCGTTCTGTTAACATTACAAGAAGAACGTTTGTTTATAACCTTGCCAGAACATTCCCTGTTAGCTGGCTGCACAAATTAATTGGTTTAACTTAAATTAAAAAAATTAGTTCAATCAAATCACCTTTTATGAATATATAGAACTTTCTTTTTTCTTTTGAGTTCATAACACTGACACATTTTAAATAATCAAAATTGTTTCTTTTAATTTAGAAAAACTTAAAATTCACTAAAACTGGGCTGGGATTTCTATTTCCCAGCATGCTTTGCTATGACACTCGAAAGGGAGAGTAAATACTACAATTAAGTGTTATGATTTTTTGTGCAAGATTAATGTTAAGTGGGAGATTTAGAATATTTAAAACAGTTCATGTGACTACAGTGGTTCAACCTTAATGTTATGAAGCGACGAGGATACTTTTTGTGTTTGAAAAAAAAAAACAAAAAAAAAACAAAATAACTTTTCTGGCAGTATGATACGCGCTCTGAACCACTGATTCGAAACAAAAGATTTGTAAAGCTTCATGAAGCAGTGTCTTGAAATCGGCCATAGATATCGTTGAATAAAGTCGTTATTTAGTTTTCTTGGCACACAAAAAGTATTCTCATCACTTCATAATATTAAGGTTGAACCACTGTAGTCACATGAACTGTTTTAAATATAACTTTAGTAGCTTTCTGGGCATCTGGAAGTGTTAATTATCTTGCTGTCAATGGAGGCCTCACTGAGCCATCGGATTTCATCAAAAATATCTTAATATGTGTTCTGAAGATGAACGAAGGTCTTACAGGTGTGGAACGACATGAAGGTGAGTAATTAATGACAGCAATTTCATTTTTGGGTGAACTAACCCTTTAAACGCATGAGCTAGCTTAATCAAATGTTTCAAGTTAAGAGCAATTAACATGTATGAGTACAAAATAAAAATTGGAAGTTGTAAATTACTCAAAAAGCACATTAATCTAGGCAAAACATTAAAAGATTTAGGTCAGATATTTCTTAATAGTCATGAAAAAAGCCCTCCACCAAACAACAGATAAAAACAAGGTTGTGGAATGGACTCTGTGATCATTTGAATGAAATCAATCTATAGTTAGCACTCCGACCGAGCGGGTGTTTGTAGCGGTGGGTGTTTATGAGAGATTTTATGACAGAGAGCAGGAGATAAATCAGCGTATTGACCTCCTGGAGTGATCTAGCCCGCATGCAGAACATTTGCCAAAAGTTTATAATCTTCAAAAGAAGAGCCGGGGCCTTGAAAACTAGACACCTTCACTGGCAAACATGCCCCAAAGCCTTCTTTATATTATCAGTATCATAAATGAAAAAGCAGTACCCTGGGAAACTTTGATGTAAGTATGAATGCACTAAAGTTGAACATCATCAAAGCAATTTGTGCCATTTAAAGTTAGACCATAAAATAAACATTTCATGTAAACCTTGATGGAATTTTTTTGACATTTCCTGTTCATGCTCTCCATGAAAAAGCAAGATGAGCTTTCTACATTAAAAAAAAAAAAAAACACCCAACGGGTTCACAGAAACTACTGTAAAAGTTCGAAGAAACACAAACCAACTCATGCATAGCAAAATTAGGCCAATTCCCGTTTTACAAATCTTCATCCTGAGCATGCATCTCTAAGCGTGTCTGATATTCGGAGCAGTAAAGATCCATAACGTTGCCAAAATCAATCTCCTGTGGCAGACTATCAGTGCAAATCCAATAGCAGAACATGCATGCATGGCTTTAGCAATAATGCATCCTTATAAATAAAGAGAGAGGAAGACTCTTGAATGCTGGATGACTCAAGGCTGCTGGAGTAGCCGATGTAAATCTCAAGTGGGACACTCCAGTGGAAATGAATTCCAGTGCGGAGAGCTGCCACTGCCTTCTCCAACATAACACTTTCACTTTAAGTGCTCGTGAAGTTCCACCATACAATATTGTTCCCGTCCCCTGATCCCTGCAATGTACTATGTGAAAATGCACAAGTGTGGATTGATTTGAAAATATCTTCTGGTTGAATGGAAAGGACAGAGGAAGAAAAGGCAAGCTGAATGAAGAGCAGTGATGGACTGGGACACACGGATGGAAAAAGAGAGAAAAAGGGGAAGACTGTGGACTTTGAAACATTAGTGAAAATGTTAGAAAGAACAGTAATGATTCTGGTTCTGATTTTAGAACCAAAGTGATAGTTTACTCAAAAATA